>BGPR01003626.1:0-132039 GCA_013235015.1 Araneus ventricosus
CGTTCGTCAATTGTTACTAAAAATAAATCATTATTTAAATAAAATGTTAAAATGTACGAAATAAATATGTAAGCTCCGCTGATAAAAGTGTCTCTAAAATATTCATGATCCTTAAAATTCAACAACTTTCCTTTACGAAAAATAATTCTTACATTTTCTATGTAGTTTTAATTTTAATAAATTTTATCCAGAATATTTTTAGATTTTCGTGATGTTCAGTGTTATGGCACTAAAACACGCATTATAGAAATACCGTATAACACTTTCTTTCTATCTTTTTTCTTTATTTTTCATTATACTTAACATGGTGGGATTTTTTTGCCACTTCGTGTACCCTTATTTTAATTATTTTTTAAATCACTGATTATTATTATTGTTATTTATGGCTTATTATTTACTTTGTTACATATGAAAATAGTCAAATGGTAATTTTTGAGGGGAAGGGGATCTAAATATTGAATTTATTGTTGAATATTCTTTGATGATAATTTTTGCAATACTTTTCAAATTTTCCATCCTAAATTTTTTCTTTCATGTTACCAATACATAGTAAATATTTTCGAGGTAGTTTGTTTTGTTTTTTAGTGTTTTTCCATACCTTTTAGTAATTAATTTATAATGGTTTTTCATTACATTTTATTCTTTTTTCGTCATTTGCGGGGATTATTTCTTTTGTTTCTTCTTACTGTCGTCAAATTACAAAAGTTTTTTCCCCGATCTAAATATTAAATCCAACCCAGAGTTTTTATGATAATAATTCTTGCAGCAGTTTCTTATGTACACATTAAATTTTCACTGAAAAAAATTTAATCGGCTTCATAAAATCGAACGCACAAAAAATAAGAGTAAGAAGTTATCATTTTACAATGTTTTATTAAACATTTTAATAATTTTCGGATTGATGAAAGAAAAAACTTCTTTTTCATGCAGACTTAGGATTTTCTTTCCAATACTTTAATATTTACGGTTGTACGGTTGAGGATTAGTGTGCATTATGAAAAAAGATATTTAAAAGAATCTCTGTAATTTCTTTCCTATTATTAATTTCGCTTTTTTCATATAATTGTCATAGTTTTTTTTAAATTCTTGAATTTTTACTCAGCGTGTTTCTTTTAATGCGCTTCATGACGAATACTGTCGAAAGTACGTTTATTTCCTTTTTGTTAGAATAAGGAGAATTATACCTATAATTCGTTTGGAAAATGAACGGAAAAAACTAAGGATATTTTAGTCTGTCAGAAAACTGATTATGAAAAACGGTAGTCAACAAGTACGTAATTCATTTTAATTGCGTGTTTGGTGGAAGTCGAGAAGCGGTTTCAGCTAATACATAAACAACATATATTTTTTATTCGAAATTTACAAATAATTTAAACCATAAAAAATTTTAGACGCCCGCAAAGCAGCACACACAAATTATGTGACATCAAATTGTTTATTTTTTTCCTTGTTTAGAGTGCCGACAAGGTATCATTTAAATAAATGAAATACTCTGGAAAATAGGTTAAAACGAAAAGATTATTACTGAAAAAAATACAGAAATTTACTTGGTTGTAATTGAAGTTTCAAGAACAATTAAATCATTTGAATGACAGAAAAAAAAATTAAAGTAAGTGTATTTCCAAACAACACAATCAGATGGAGAACTTATAATATTTAATATAACTTAGCATCCAAATAACTAAGAACCAATCTTCCTTAGGATTACTCGCATAAAGAATAAAACTGTACTTTAAATGGCTTCATCCAACTAAGTGGAAGATAACAACTTTGACTTTCTCCCGAAGTTCAGAGCTGCAGATCTCGCTGTGTTGCTCTCTCAAGCGTTTGTTTACACATGGAAGAAGATCAACGAATCATCATTTGTTGTAAGCTACAAAGCATTCTCACAGAGGCGAAGATGATATCAATAGCAGTTACCATGGTTGGATTCATAGCTAAGATTTTCCCCGCTCGTAGCTACATTCGAATTAATTTAAGGAAAAAAAGATATCATTCTCGAAGACAAATAAAAATTACTTTAATCTATTATTGTTTAAATAAAAATATTTATAGAATAGTTTGTATTTCAAATTTATATACGCAATTTTCAGCAAAATAAGGGTGTCGGATTTGAATGTATACTAGTTAAAATCATATTAATTATATTTAGACATTAATACAATTTTTCAGCAGATCCCTTGATGTCTAGGAATCCAGTAGCACTCAAAAATTTACCATTAATTCATCTTTCTCTTATGATGTGAATATAGAGAATATCGATTTCAACTAAATCCGGTTAATTGATTTATTACATTGATAATACAGCTACTGAAAACCTGATATGACTTCAAACAATGTTAGCCAAAAAAGTGAAGATAAATTAACAATATTGTAACTTTAAACAGTATCAGTTAGTTTCAAACCGTGAATTTAGTCCCACTGAAATTCATAATAAAATTTTCTGATTTTTTTACTCTTCTCTTCTTAATTTTTAACCTATTATACAATTTCAGATCGTCATCTTAACTCAAAAGAATTTAATGAAAACACCATTAAAGCCGGATGATAAAGTAATTTTATGCTGGAAATGTGAAGAACCAACTTGCATTCTGTACATAGAACTCATCATTTTCTTAAATCATCCATTTGACTTCCATGCAATTACAAAATGGAATTCTAGGTAAATCCAACTTACTTTGTTCAAAAGTTGTCGTCACTAGTGAATATTCGATCATTCCATTGTTGCCAGTGTCTTCGTCTACGGCCTTGAGCACCCCGAGTGACTTCTTGCCGTAACTGTAGTTACCCTCCTTCACCTTGAATGTGTACTCGTACCTCGAAAAGGTAGGCTTGTGGTCGTTGACGTCCACGACAGTGATGTTGACCACGGTTGAAGCAGCCAGGCCTTTGCCATCTGCAGCAGACACATTCAGAAGATACACAGTGCCGGGCCTCAGAGTAGACACGACGTATATTTCGCCTGTAAATAATGGTTACTGGCCTTAATTGTATTCATGAATATAATATTACATACAAATCTTAATATTGTACTTTGCTAAAAAAATTCTTAGAAATTCTGAAGCTTTGTAAGGCTATTTATACTGAGAACTGACTATATAAATGTTCATAATTATGAAGTAACCGATGGAAAGATGAGGGGTTTTTTTGCAATGCCTCAATGAGTAACTTTCATGGGCATATATTTCATTCTAAAGTGATGACGATTTCTTCTGATGACACCATATGTTCGGAGTGACAATGCTAAAAAAATTTATTTAAAACTTCAATGGATTCATAAGGCAATCCATGAAATGTTGCTTAAAATTACACAAAGCTTTTATCAAAAAAAATTCAGAGATGGTTTTGAAATTTTAAAGGCCCTATAAATATTTTAACTCTTTTTTTCTGAAATTTTCTTAACATTTTATCTGTAGAATAATTTCCCATGAACTGTTCTTTTTCATACATTTCTCTAAATAAAAATCCACAGAAATATTCTTAAACCTTTAAAAAAGTTTAAAATATCAGATGGTTAATGTTAATTCCTGTACTACATGCAGAGCAACGTTTTGACCAACCGGCCGTATAGACAATTCATGACGGTGAAATGCTAAATTTCAGAAACTTTAATTGATTTAAAACTGGAGTCAATGTGTATTTATAGTGATATCAATCGACTGGAAGTATATAAAACAGAAATTTAAATAGCTTATTGCAACATGGGCTGCCAGTATTAAATATTTATGAAAGGAATTCGTTCTCGATGAAAGCGGAAAATATTGAATTTTAAATTTACTCACCTGTTGCTCTATCTATTCTCACATCTCCTTTATCCCCAGCAGTAATAATGTACTCCACTTTGGAGTTTGGACCCTTGGCATCAGCATCGAGTGCATTCACTTCAGCAATCTTCGATCCAGGTCTGGCAGTTTCTGGAAGCATCACTCTCAGTGGACCGTGTTGGAAGACTGGTGCATTGTCATTCTCATCGGCTATGTTGATGGTCAAGTAGGTAGAAGAACTCAGGTTGCCCATGTCTGTTGCTGTCACCTGAAAATACGATATGATCTTTCAAAACTCTGATTGCAAGCAAATTATGTCTTGTTGTTACACCCATTATCTGGTATTGTCCATCGGCTTTAAAATTTCTTTTAATCACTGCAATTTATAAAATGTGAACTTGAATTATTCAAAAAATTACTATAAAACGGTCGATGTAACATTGTTGTAACTATCTAATTAAGAATTGTGTTCAATTTTCGTTTCCTTTCAAAGAAATTTATTACATATTTAACCTTTAGACCAGCGGTTTAACTTTATAGTTGCGCGGACCACCTGTTGTATAAAAAAATTGTGCGGCCAGTAATTAAATTTACAGAGTAAAAATACCAACCATATAGTACATTTATATATATTACTAGAAAATAAGTCATGATATGATGGATGCAAATTGCCTCTTCTGAGAGAGATTTCCCGTCAAATTTAGCGTGTATAGAGATATATGCGAGGAGAAATGTTTAACACTCTTTGCAAACAAATAAAATAAACATAAGTTTTTGACAGGAAATATATATATTTATTACATATTTCTTTATTCAAAAACCTCTTGGTCTAAAAAAAAATCTAGTGTATATAATCTAGATAGATAGAAAACCTAGTTTCAAAACAAAGCACTTCTCTGCTTGTCAAGCGTAGCCAAAAATATTATCAAATTATATCTTCGTAATAAATAATCAGATACATCGATGGGTCCAAACTATATCAGGTACATATGATGTACTACTGACGTAATTTACTACTTTCTATTGAAAAACGGAATTAATTTGAAATATAGAATTACTATAATTTAAAATTTCTCGGGAACTATTGATCATAGCGAGTATATTTTATGTCAATCATAGAAAATTTTATTTCACTATTTTAGAGATATTAAATTTGAAATTAGAACGGCAATTACCTTTAAATTTAAAATTACTGGAATTTAGGTTCCTAACAATGAAAAATGCTGTTTAACATCTGCAGTGCTTGGCTCGAGTTTTATGACGCAGAGCGTTACCGAAAGATCTAGGCCATTATATTAGTAATATGAGCGTATGTATCAGTAATTAGTAAGCTTACTGTAAAAGGATTAAAATATATATTGTTTATTAAGCAAAAAAAAGTGTTTTGATTTCCTGACTTAGTCTTGGCTAGAGTTCACGTCCACTAATAGCCAGTGAGTCCGCATGTGGCGCGGCCCATAGTTGTGAACCTCTGATGGTCAGTTATTTTGATCTATTATATTTAATATCTAAAAATTGCTTTTAAAGCGAATAATTAGATCTTTCCTTCGTTTATAAAGTCTCTGAAATCTTAGAATATTTTATTCTGGTATTTTAAGAAATTACATATAAACATGAATCTGCTTTTAATAAAAAAAAATTTAATGGAATAATTTAACGGTTCTTAATTCATAAATGTATAGTAAATATCATGTTACGAATTAGTAATATCGGCTAGCACCTGCAAATCGTATCTCTCTTTGCGTTCTCTTGTCAGAGTGAGGATGGGATCTGGGAGTTGAAGATCACCTGTCCACTTCGAGGATCTTGAACAATCTTACCGCCGGCCTATCTCAAGGAATATCTCACAACGGAATTGTTGCCGCTGTCATTGTCGATGGCAGAAATTGAGGTTCCTGATGAAGATTAAAAATAATAATTTTTCATTATCTTATGAATATCACATAATGTTGAATATGAATCATTAATGAATTAGCAATAAATTGAGCATTTTTAACAACTCCATAAAAAATTTTAGAGAAGTCTGATTTTACTAAACTTGTATTTTTTTGAGTCATAAAATTTTAACTAGCTTTGTAACAATCAACTATCTATTTAGATTGTGGGTCTTCAAAGGATTATTTTATTATATCTCCTTCGAAACGAGTTTTGATGCAAGAAAATCCTGGAGGCCCTGCTTCAGTGGATAAAAACTACTTCAGCGTACATAAACAATAATATACACATATTTGATTCTTAAAAAATACTTAATCAGATTCGAATTTAACAATACAGACTTCAAAGCAAAACTCATGATAACTAACGACAGCTCAAGCAAACCATAAAATGACTATGAATAAATCTAGAAATCATTCGCATTTCATAATCATAATTTAAATATTACTAAGATGGTAAATCATTTTGATAATGTTTAAGGTCCCTTGACAACGAGCAACAAAAAAAATATTTAAATACAAAGAAAAAATATTTTTAAACTAGCAATGAGCAGAAATATAAAAAAAATGAAGAATTGCTGTTTCTCAAACAAAAAATAAAAAAATATTTTCAAGAAAATCGAAATAAAAATTACATTTTCCCCGATTTGCTTTGGTTTTGTCAACTGACGTCTCTACTCGTTGAAATATAGCTTCGGGGAGAAAACAGTTATTGACAGGACGCACTGGTTTTTTCTTTGGATTTGAGGCTATTTGTCACGTAGCTTGCGAGTATTTCATGATTACACAGGCATTCAATAGAAGAAACGGAGGCGTTTTTACTTCCTTCTTTACAATTTGATAGCAAAGACTGCGGACAGATATCCAAAGGAGATACAAATATTTAAGCACTGGGTTTATTTTAGGGACCTCTAGTATTTTTTCTGATAAATCTTACTAATGTGCACTTCTAATATATTTTGAATAAAAAAGATTCCCAAAATCTTATTTTGTGTTCGATAATACAACAAATTAGTTATATGCTATTGTAAAGCATTTAAAAATTGATACGCTGTAACTCTTAGCAAATATAGTTCTTTGTTCTTATGAAACTTTAAGTTTGGCCTTTTCTAAGCCTTTTAAAATACTAAAAAGATAGATTTACTCAGAATTTACGCCGTATATGAATAATAAAATCCTGAAATAAAAACTGTTTTCCCTTAGTAGATTGATGTACTTAATGCACAGCTGTATTTTCGAGTCTTAAGTGATTAGAACTCTAATGAGTAAAATTTTAGTTCAATTTTAGGCATCAGTTAGGCATTATCAGTTATAGAAACAGCTAGCTTATTTAGTTTAGATATATAAATTTACGTTTTTCGACACAAATTCTACAAATTTGTACTATATATATATATATAGTTAAATATTCAAAACATGTGTTATATTTTCAATATATACATATATTAATCTAAAAATTAAAATCAAATTACCTTATCAATAATCATACAAATGAAATACAAAAGGTAGTTTGGATATAGACTATTACTACTATGAAAAAGACAACCCAGAATTGGAATTCCAACAATCAAATGCTAATCAGTCTTATATATATTTTGAAACTGCAAAAATACCACATTTATCCATTTAGCATAGAGTTCCGATGAAACAAAAAAGCGAAAAATGTTTTATGGTAAAAGAAAAAAGATCCATTATTTAATGGATCTCAAATTTCAACTTCTATGAAAAATATCTCATGTGTAAGACACTTAATATTTACGAAAATATCGCACATTTGTTTCAACAAGGGCTATCAAACCTATTCCTTGTGATCTCAGGAAACGATACCAAATACACTCTCGTTAACTATTCTGATCTCATCAACTGAATTCGGCATGAGACATCTATTAGGCATATATAGACAGGAATGTAAGCTAAGTGAGGCATGTTATAGAAGAAAGTTATAGTTACCACAGTGACCGGAGTGCCAGAGGGTGCGTTTTCGTTTATGGTTCCCGTGTAAGTGTGCTGGAATGTCGGGATTTCGTCATTCACGTCCATCACTTCCACTGTCACTTCACACACAGTCTAGAAATAGATAAGCATGCGTTCAAAATTGATATAGTTATATTGATAAAGCGCTGAAATATTACAAAAATTCAATAATTAATATTCGGTGAGATTCTTGAATTGAGCCTCAAATACAAAAAATTACCGTATGAAATTATATATTAAATAATTAGCTGTTTTAAAAGCAATAATATTTCACTTTAATCAAAGATATTTTGAAGGTTTTCAATTAGTCAGTTAAAGAAAACTGATTTACAGATCTTGGCATAAGTATTTACATAATTTTAATAATAGCTCTAATAGTATCGATAAAATCCAATAAAATACCCACAAAACTTTGAAAGATAGACAGGAGAAGAATTTCATTTTTGAATGCCTCTCATAAATATACATTAAGCTTCTCCATTTTAACTCTCGCTAAAATTGAAGTTATTAAAATGACTACATCAGGAATCAAAGAGAACGGAGATACAATAATAATACAACTGTATAAAAGACATACAATAGAATTCCATAAATTCATTTCCAACTAATTCGTTAACTATGAAGTTGCTTAATTTTCAAATAATTGGCGTAGCTATCTTACGAATTTTCGTACGCTTTGTGTGTGTGTATATATATATCTATATATTTGCATACTTGTGCGTCTTTAAATATTTATGCCTTAATGTAATATTTTAATTAATTCTCGATAAACATTTTTATATGATGCTGCATGTGGTATTAAAGGCCAACACCAGTATTCTAAATTATCTTACCACTTTAGTCGAAGGTTTACGTTCCTCCAGCATGACAGTGAAGGTATGTTGACTCCTCTTTTCCCGATCTAGTCCCACTTTTGTGAATATCTTGCCTTCCTGCAATGAAAATGTAATAGCATTTAGAACTTTGAAGCTTCGAGCACTCTAAAATTACATTTACAGTGAACAGTTTATTAATTTATTAAATGTAGCCATATTTAAAGTAAGAATCTGAATTTTTATGTATTTCTAAACATTGATAGAGCAAACACAACACATCTGTAAGATAAACTTCCATGCTTTAAACTTTTCTATGGCTGGAGATTTTACATCATTATTGAAAAAAGTACCAGGCATTCTTGAATAATCATAGAGAAGTAAAAAGAGTAAAGTTAATAAAGTATACATTTTTCATAGTTTTAACAAAAGAATAATTTAAAATATTGCGCTGAAAAATTGGAGGACTATTTTTTTTCTTTCACTATTTAGCATTAAATTCCATTACATTATATTTCATGACAGTAAAATTTCAAAAAGTCTGCACTTCTTTTCATATTTGCTGTAAAAAAATTTCACTGACAATGCTGAAATAAAATTAACGGTTGAAAAAAGTAAATTTCTTCACTATCTGTCAAATTTATTATTCTTTAAACATAAATGATTACTTTAAAAAAAACAGTTTTTACGCATATTAATCGTAAAAAGTAAAACAGAGATTTATGCAAATTACTTTCTCATCGCAGTTTTTCGAAATCTTATTTAAAGTGCTTAAAATCTAAAGAATTAAATAAATTAGTAATAACTCAAATATATCTGACAGTAGAAATGGAAAAAAAAAACCTTTCTATGATCATTTATTGTCAGATGTTGAGCAACCTAAATTACAAATTTTAAAAATAATGAAAGGCGAAAGAACACAAAAGAAATATTAACTAAACTAGAAACCAACATTAAACCTAATTTTTAAAACAAGTATCAAATATAAAAATAAGAACCGCCTACACTGACATTCCTAATTGCCCGATTGCATTCACACATTTTATTCCATTAACAAACCAGAGCAAATATTTGCAACACCTTTTCAACTCCAATGTCATTCTAAACTTAGATAAATTACCTTCTTTCGCATGTAAATGAAGCCAAAAAATCCATTAATTACACTCTGTATTTCTTAAGTGAGAAAAGTGGGACAGATAACGCATCTGCGACTGAAACCTTCTTTGAAAATAATTTAATTGCTTTTAATACTGCTGACGAGTGAATAATTGACCTTTGTTAATTCCACTTGGTTTTAACCGTATTTGTTAAAAATTCTTTTCCTCTTTATTTATCTCGCAGTAATTTATTTTTACCCTGTTTAGAAAAGGGCAAAAGAATCCAAATTAAATTTCGCAATTTTTTGTTTCACTCCCTAGTTGGAAGATGTTTGGAAGCTACTTACAGAGAAGGAAAATTGTTGAAAAAAAATGGTGTTGTAAAATCCAAAGGATATAAATTGCGCCCTTAACTTTAGCACTCTTTTACTGCTGTTCCATGAATAAATGAATGTTAAATGAAGAGGTTTAAAGCTTAAAGTGGCTGAAATAATGGGTAAGAGGATGGCACACTTAACAGTCAGTGGTTCTTTTCAATTGTAATCTGTAAATACTTCGGATGTTGATATCTTCTTAGGGTGCATTTTATAGTTATCGAATTTCCTTCAGGAAGGCACGTGAAATGTGAAATTAGATCAAAGCATGATATATATATCTACACTTTCTTAACAGGTTTCTTTCATACTCACTGAAGTTTAAATATTACGGTTTTATCATAATGGATTTCTTAATGGGCAGGCAACTCAGGTACATCACAGATCCATTGCTTTAGATTTATTGGGAAAATTTTATTTGCATCAACATACATCTACTATCGTTAAAAAAATTATTACTTTTCACCGACAAACATTTATTATTTCTTTTTTATGTCATATTATCCGAAAGCGCACGAATAAATTTTAATAAATAATTATTTGTTCAATAATGAATATTTTAAATCACCCGCGCAAATGTTATCAAATAGCTAGTTGGACATTGTGGGCTTTAGTGTGAAGTCATACGATAGCGGGTTCAAGACTCGATTCCACGAAAGATCTATGCTGTTTGTGGGAATGAGACAGAATAAAGCAAATTTGAGGGATCAATAGTCCTCTTTTTGGCATGGTTTGGAGGCCTGGTGGCAGGATCTTGCCTCTAGATTTGGAGGAAAGCTGATTCGAGACTATATATATAGATTCCACCAAAAAACGGAGACATGGTGCGCGTTTAATCACCCGAAACCACCGTCCTTCACTGTTAGTATAAACGGGGAATGCTAGCTAACGTGTCATTTTCATCATTTGACAAAGGTTAAGAATTACAACATCATTACAAATATAGCTTTCGTTCAATTTCAAAATGGGACGTTAAGTCTACATATCGTTATATCTTAAAATTTTAGAGAGTGGGGTTCTGGGTTCCTAAACAACAACCATTATTCCTGGATATTCTTCAGTGCAATCAAGAGAAAACATCTTAAGTATATAACAGAATGTCAAGAGAACATTTTTTATGCTAGAATACAAGATTAAGGAAAACGTTGAATCTTTTCTTTTCAAAAATATAAAAGCGTTCGAACACGCTGGTAAGAAGTCTTTTACTCCAAGAACAAAAACTGCACGAAATATATACATCCCGAAAAGACAAGTAACCATTTAACAGTGGATGTAATAGGTTTATTTGCCCTGTGAAAATGAAATATCTTACATCTTTAGAAACACACAATGTTTGAGCCTGTGGTGATGGGGGGGGAATAAATAATACTTTCCTGAGTACTTTTCGTTCTTGCTACGGCACTGAAAAATAGCTCTAAATTGCAAAAAAATTCATTGGTGCTGGCATTAGGAAAAAATAGCTTTATAATGATGTACTTGTAAAAGTTTGATTGTATTTCTTCTGGCATTAGTACTTCACTTACTGCATATTTTATGTAGTTGACGCTACTTTACATTAGCACTGCATTTTTCATCGAATGCATGTTTAGCCTTTTATTTTTGAAAAAGTTTACGACTTCAGATTTATTTCTTCACCGATAAAGAAACTCAGTCACTCGACTATGACCGATGATCGCTGCTTATAAATATGTGAAAGCATTTCACTGAACTTTCCAATCAATCTTTCTCTCTTTACCTTTCATCGTTATCCGATCGGAAGTTACTACTCAGACTAACATTACGTTTATTTAATGATAAGGAGACGAAAAACTATAGATAGTAATTTCCTCCGGTTTCATCTTCTTCCAGGTAATCGCTGTCGATATCGAAGTGAGAGAAAATAATATAAAATACTAACTCAGGGAATAAAAATTTTAGGTCAACTGGTTTTGAGTTTCATAATTTTTTGTTTGCAAGAATTCATTATTGTTAGTGAGATGATAAGAGTACGCAGTAAAGCAGTAACTTTCAGGGTATTTTTTTAAAAATCGGTTTTAGGTCCAATTTCATAAATTACTGTATAAAAGTATTTCATAGGACAATAAAAGTTTTTTGTTTGAAAAATATTGTGTTATAAGCAGAATGTTTAATAACTTTCATAGGAAGCATGGGGTTATAAATATTTTGTCTACTCTAAATTAGAACGCTGCCCTACATTACCTAGTGCACCACGCACCAGGATACACCGTCAATGGGAGTGACAAATTTATATTTATTTATAATATAGGTATAAAAAATTGTATCTACGTCGCGTACTTTCTCTTAATACACATTTGAATGAATACTTTTCGTAATCAACAAACAATGCTGCAATAAATAAAAAAACAGTCTTCGTTATATAATAATTTCACCTTCTTCAAAAAAAAATTATTTTGTTTATTAGAAATTTTGAAAACAGCATTTCAGATATCTAGTTTAACATGACCTTCAGACGTTAAAAAACAAAAAAAAAATTTACGAATCAAATTAAAATGCTATTAGAAGGTTTTTTGGTTGGTTCTTGAAATGAATGGAAACTTCGCTTAGAGTTTGCTTTATAATTTAAAGTTAATCAATTTTATAAGAAATTCAAGTTTATACGAAATTATTTTAAGAGATTAAATTGATGATTTTTTTACTTTTCAAAATAACCAAAAAATTCTAGAACTAATTACTTTTTTGGTTAGTTGAGAAACAATCACAAAGGGTAACACCATGAGTTGCCACACTAGGTGAAACTAACCCAGACAGCGTACTTGAATAACTGTTTCCTTTTCATATTTTATTTATTCTAAAATAATTATCCAAAATTAGTTAACTTTAAAATTATCGAAAAAAAACCTTATAACAGAAGTCAAGAAATGCATCATATTCAAAAGTATGAAAGGTTAAATATACTAAATTATTACATCTTCATTTTTCACGAGACGAAACGATGAGAAATAACCCTTCTGTCTCCTTACCTTGGTGATGTTGAAGAGTTCTTTAACGTCATTATTGACAATGTTGTATTGCATCATGCTGTTGCTCCGGTACATGCGTTCCTTGAGTTCCACCTGCCCAACATATGCACCTGCCAAGTTCTCGGCCACTGCAAATCGGAAGTGCTGCTGATCGAAAAGAGGGTCTCTCTCGGCAGCCTCTCTAATGAACAACTTCAAAGTAGTCTGGAACGGAAAGGTAAAAATTGTTTACGGTTAATTAAACACGGCAAAATTACAATGAAATTTGTCTTGGGTTACTTACTCATATTTAGTATAATGGCATTTTCTTACAAGAAACATGCTTAAAAAGTCATTTACGGTTAATTGATTAAATTTATTGGTTGTAAACTGACTCTAACAGTGATAACTGGGAACTTACATTTTGTATCTGACAACATGAACACAATTTAGAATTGTTCCTAGATTTTGCGAATTTTCTTTTGTGCTGTTCGTTGTTTCTTTTGTTCATGCTCTTTACTGCTTGATATGTGTTCATTAACTTTACTGCTGTCCGTTGCAAAGTGATTTCGTTTGCTTGTAGTGTACAATACTTATTTTACAGAGACAAGATCATTAAGGTTGATGAAACAATCATAAAGGGTAACACCGTGAGTTGCCACACTAGGTAGTTAAGTAAGAAGTAAAAACTATTCCTAGCATATAATTATATGATATATTCTGTTTTGAAAATGCTTTATTTCGATCCAAAAAAAAGTACATGGGACAACAGAGATGTTTAAATATTTAGCGTAATTTCATGTTTCTTACATTAACTATTCTTCATCATCACACTACATCACAGTTCTTAGACTCAAAAATCTTATTCGTTTTTTTGCGTATCTGAAAGCAGAATACATGCATATTAGGAGCTCAAAGTATGAATAGTTTATTAAAACAATTCGCGCAGAACAAGCCCATTACTTGTACGAATCTAAAAGATTTTTATTAATAACCTGAATAATGACGCTTTTTTTAATAATCGAATCTTAAAAATACATGATTAAAGATCGTTGCGATAAATTCCTCAATAAGTTTTAACATCAAAAAATTCTTAACTCTTTAGCTGCGGGTACTTTCTTAAATATGTGGTTTATAAACCACACCCGCAGTCATAGGGTTAAACACAAGTTCCTAAATAAGTATGTACTTTGTTTTTATTCAATTTTCTCTAAAATTCACCAACGTGAATAACAGCTTAGATAAATATCTCTGTAATAAAATATGAAAAGCGGAGCCAATTAATTAGATGTTTCATTATTTATAAAATGCACCTTTTTCAAGAAATGTAAAATTTCAATCTTCAGACAATAAGAATAAACAGAAATTAATATATTTTGAGGGGCTAATATTTAAATACCACGCTTTGCTATTAGAGAAATATCTTATAATAAAAATTAATTGTAAACTGATAAGTTTATAACAAATAAGTTATCAAAATAAAATAATTTAAAATAGTTTTCTTTTGAATGGTAATAAATATTCTTCATTTGTAAGATTAAATTTATTTTTATTGTGCTTAACCAGTCAGCTATTTCATCATAAAAAATTTAAAAAATAATTAAGTGCTTATTGCAATATCAATAATTAGCAACTGGTAACTGCTTACTTATAAAATATAAATAATGACAATAAATTTAGGAATATCAGGTGTAATCCATCTATTTTTAAGTAAAACAAAATATAACTTTTTAAGCATTGTTACACTGCATCAAAGATCCTTTTTTACATTTTAATAAAATATTCTAAGTACTTACCGCTGCTTTCCACAATCCATCGGAAGCCTCCACAATAATACTGTATTCTCGGTTTTCAGAAACATCCAATGTTCTTGAGATATTTACGGCTCCAGTGAAAGGATCAATGAAGAATGGAACTAAAAAGCCGTAGCATACTTTTTTAGCTTCTTTATTTTGAAACATACAGTGCCAAGAAACAAATCTTTTAAAAATCAGACAAAGAATCTTAAAACGGAAATATTAAGGGCATTGTATGCTCTTGAGGTTAAAACTAAAAAATAATTTTATTATCAAATGAATTCACTACATACCATTCCTAGTGCGAGAGCCGAAAGCATATTTCATGTTGGTGTTGTATTCTGCATCTTCATCCTTTGCAGTCAGAGTGGTTACTACACTGCCCACTGGCTCACTCTCTGATACAAATTCATAATAGACATCCTTGGCGAATTCTGGTGGGCTGTCATTTATGTCTTGAATAACAACTGCCACCTAAGGAAAAGAAAATGAAATTATTTACAACAAAGGATATTTCTGATTTGGGGTCACAGAAGAAGTTTATAGTACTAATACCAAAAATGATTAACTTGGAGTTTAGGGTGCGTACTCACTTCGTTTCCCTTAAGCTCGCTAATTGTTTGTCGCCAAGAAAGAGAGTGCCAGAACATTTGTTTTGGATGCGAGTTGAAATTTTTTTCGCCGTCGTTTGCGCATGCGCCGACAGTGATTTGTTTACCGGTCTACGGCGCATGCCCTTAATTTCGCCTCATTTCCGTTGGTATACTGTCTTCTCTCTTTGATTTGATTGATCGGCGTGCGAATTTGAATAATACTTAGTTTGGAATTCTTGATCATTTACCAAACGATTTTTTTTCAATAACCGTTCGCTTCTCTTCTGAAGAGTTTCGTTCATTTAATTTACTGATTCTCTTTCTCTGTGTTGATGATTATGGCTTCCAAATATCGAACAAGGAATGTTTTTTCTGGAAGCAATGGTTCCCTCGCTACGTTTCATCGTCTTCAGACGTCGTGTTTTTCCTGTGTTCGTGCTTTCCCTGCGTGTTTCGTTTCTCAATGAAAAAGTGAAGCTACGAGGGGCCCGCTTTGCTGAAAGCGAAACATCTGATGTTTTTTTTTTAAGTTAAAAAAATTTGCCCGGTACACACTTGCGCTCAATCTCTCGTTTTGAGATGCCATAGGCATCGGATGAACAGGAGACATATAAAAAACTCCCTGCGCATCCAAAGTGTTTGGCGACGGAAAATAAAATTGCGCAAAAGAAAACTTTCGAGAAAACAGTACGCACCCTAAACACCAGGTTCACCAAAAAAAAAAATACCTTACCGTTGCAGTTCCTGTACGAGGTGGAACGCCCATATCTTTGGCTCCAACAACGACTACATGTAAAGCTGAATCTGGTACACCATATTCTTCACGATCTAATTCCTTAACAACTGTCAGCAGAGGCTATGAAAGAAATTTCAAAACATTGTTAAGCAATTTCAAAATTTAATTATGGAACTTTTAAGATTAAATATAGCGAATAGAAATTATAATTATTTACAATAATCTATTTTAATGACTATTATTTTGCATTACAGCCTTTTAAAAACGAAAAAACATCGAAGACGCTGAGTAATAAAAAAATAAAATAAATAATTACTCCTCTTTCATCAACAGATAATCGGAAATGGTTGTCAATATTTCCTTCCAAGATTAGGAGCTCCATCTGTCGGTTAGGTCCTTCATCATAATCAACAACTGGCAGGCGAATACTGGCTCCCAAACTGCTGGAACCTTCAGAAGCAAAACAAAAATTATGTAAGTACATTCAAAACACATTAATTTATGAGGCATCTTGCAAGTAAAATAGTTTTTCAATTATTTAAATATTACTATTATGATTTTTCGAAATTCGAATCTCATTCTGTAGTATTATGTTTGCAAACAATAATTTCGTGCTGCCATCTATGGGATTAAACATGAAAGTGTATTTACACTTGGACAAAAAAAAAAGTATCCTTTGTAGATTTGTTCATGCTGCCATCTACTGGAAGAAATTGTTACTAGAACTACGTTTTGAAGTCGTATTGAATTTCAAACTAGCAATCTTATTATATACAAAAAGGTGATTAAATGAAAATAGCACACTTAAAAATTATTATTTTTTTAAGATGCAGGATAATTAGCAATCACTCGACTGCGAGTCAAATAATGATCAAATTAGGTAATAAACACGGAACAAGATTCATCTATATTAGCATATTGATTTCTCCTTCTATTTCCATCAATTCAGAAATAAATGTAATATACAATAAAGGGCGATAAAAAATTTTATTACCTTCAGTCACATTGAGTAGGAATGTTTCATTCATAAATGTAGGTGTCCAATCGTTCTCATCCAATATAGTAACATGAATATTGGCAAAACCCTATGAACATTTATAATTGAATCAGAAAAGGAACTAAAAAACTATATATTATAGCAAGATTTCAAATGGTTTCAAGATTTTATGCTAATAAACATTAAAAAATCGATTTCAATGAATCTTTCGAACAGTTTGATGCATTATTGAATTAACCATAAACTGTGTGTATTTTTAAACATATTAAAATATAACATACTGTGTTATTGGCAGAATCTAAAGCAAGAACTCTAAGGGAGAAAACAGGTGTTTCTTCTCTGTCTGGGGATGATCGTACAGATAACACCCCTGTACTCTCTTCGATTTGGAACTGCTGTTCACTATTTCCTAAAAGAAAGAAGATGAAAACAGTGAAAGAGAACTTTTAAATACCAAACTTTCAATTTCAACAACTTAATAAACTCACAATAGTTATAAAATTTTTTGATTTTTTCTTTACAAATTTAAATGTGATTCATTGGCCTTCTTAAATAGATCAAAACTAAACGACAAATAAATTCGGTGAAGAAAAGATAGCGAATATGATCAGATAAAGGAATTTATACTTTTCTCCATAAAAAAGGTTAAACCATTAAGATAAAAGATTAACACATTAAGAATTAAGGAGATTTACATATTATAATGTCTTATTAAACCAACAATTTCTACTTCATCATTCAATCATTTCATTAGATTTTTAAAGAATAGGGAGGAACATTTTTTTAAAATTAATTCTTGATATTCGAACCATATAAAAAGGAATTTGAAAGAAATTCATAAAAGTGAAATGTTAAAAGTACTGAAACCGTGTTCAAATGAAATGTCAGTGTTAAATTAGCGAACCTTATAAACAAACACTTATTGCTTTTCCTACATCTATATCTCATACATCCGACTGTGGGGTCACAAGTTCAATGCCTTGCAGTGAAATACAACCGCAAGCGTTTAATTTACAGTACTTACCATCAATGATAAAATATCTCAATTTGTTCATGTCCAGTTCGTCCTTGTCCATGGCGGTCAAATGCACAACAACGTGACCGGGAGGTGCGTTCTATGCAAATAAAATACAAAAAAAAGAAAATTAGTGGTGGATAATTACAGATGAAATATTTTTTAATAATATTCCAAACACAAAGGATAGTCGGTTAATGCGCAACTCGGACAGAACACTTACGAAAGATTACGGGTAACGAAACCTCAAAGTGCAAACACAAGAAAAAGCTACCTTGAATATAAGAACAGCGAATAATGAACTGTATCTTTCTGTCATCTGTAGGTCCTCCGCCCAAAGAAAAATGAACAGTTGAAAGTAGGATATAAAAAGGTTGACCGGAGCAGCAGCGAAATCGCTAGGCGAACAGATGAGAACCACAATCGAAATGAAAAAAGCAATCCTGAGTAAGAAATGTGAGTCTTCATAAACGTAAAAATAGCTCCCGGAACAAGACTGGCTAGATCGCACGTGACCTTTTAGTGAGCTTCAGTAATTTTCTACATAAATTAAATTCAGTAAATTTCTGTTTTCTACATTTTTGTAACTTCTTCACCGCACTCATAAAAGAACAGCGCTCAGCATAGAAATCAAAAAGGAAATATGGGTTATTTTTATTGCATTATTTATTTTTGGGGTCACAAGAACGTATTAATCAAATTCTCATAAATGTCTATGACAAATCGATGGACAGTCTCTGAAAGGATTACGTCCATTGACTTATCAGCTACCGCACTTGACAATGGGATTAAAAAGAGTTGGAGAGGAGCTTTAACAGTCGGCAAATTACGCTTATGATAGCCCATGAAAAACACAAAATTCTATAAAAAGTAGTTATATAAATTTCCTTACTTCTTTCACTTCAACTAGGAAATCTTTCTTTTCAAAAACTGGACTGTTGTCATTTACGTCTTCAACGAAAATATTTAATCTCGTGTTTCCGGAACACCTCTGGTTGCTTGCTGTCACCTGCAAGAGGATGAGAACATGGTTAAAGTCACACGTAGAAAAAGTAAATAACTTCAATTAAACAAAATAAACTTTATAACGCCAAATAATCCTTCTGAATTTTCCAGCATTTTCAAAGATAAATTAATCTCTAAGTTGTATAAATTTGCAGCCGATATACAATTCAACTTGTTAGCTTTCTGAATGGAACTAAAGAAATTCCTTGTGGATAAAAGTGTAAGCAATCATAGTGGTGGCAGTTACGGCTTCGGGTCTGTCATGGGGCCACACGTCCGAGATCTGATTCTGACAGAGCTCTATCGTGTACGGGTGCCTGTTGTATAATTAATCCTTTGAGTGTCAAATGCCCTCCCATTGGTGTAATGCGTAAGTTCGGAAAAGGAGCTATTGGCTCAAGTGTCGTCCTCATCATATGCCCCCCTCAGAAACTAAACTAAACTAAACTGGTACGTGTTGTAACCCTCCCAACAATGTAAGTTCCTATTATAAATATATTAAGTTGCCCATGTTAATAATCATTGTTTTTGAAGATGTATCAAAATACGCATCACAGCATTTCGTTACTCGGCAAACTTAGAAAATAAAGTTAACAAAGTTAGGAAGGCAAAACAATAAGTTGGACAATGGATAATAATTCATGTGAATCCTTTACAGGTATAAGGATAAGTTTCTTAAACAGCATCACTGTAAATTTGCCTGTTGATGCCAATACTTCTTCTATACAATATATTTAAAAATACTATAAATGAATATATCAAAAATATACATATATAAATATTTAAAATATATATATATATATAATATGAAATAAATACATATAAAATTCTATAAAATATACAAACTTCTGAAATAATTTGTGACTTATACGTAAACATTTATTTATAAACCTGATTAAAACAGACACTTTAAATTTTCAGTTGAATAATTAACAAAAATTATAATCGTAATAGATTTATTTTTTGTGTAAAAGGAAGGGATTTAACCTTACATCAAACTGAAAGTTAGGAATTTAACTTCATAAACACTGCACATAATACAATACAGCGTCTCTTCAATGTAATGCAGCTTTCATAATTTGATTCTTGTTTTTAATCATTTTTTTTCTATATTATGATCCAAATATTTACAGCAATATTTGACACTATGGCAATTTTTGTACTTTATGAAATTAAGATATCAGAAGCTACTTACAGTTAATGTGTACATTCCTTGCAATGTCATAGGCATGGTATCTCGATCCAAGGGTTTCTTGATTTTGGCAGAAACATTAAATGCAAGAGTATCAATATAGAAATTGTCATTCGAATTATCTTCTGTTATTTGGTAAGATAACTGAAAAATAATATAAAAAAATATTTAGCAACAATGAGACAAATTGAATAGTTTTTATAGATAAAGTATAGCAGAAATCTGCATGAAGATTTAAAAGAATAATTCAGATTTTGGGTGAGAAGGACACTTACTCTATCAAATATATGAGCATCTTCTACTTGGAGGTAGGGGAGCACAACCGAATCTGGAGGAGCGTTTTCACGGATAGCTGTGAAATATTCAGAAAATGGGAACTTTGGACAACGAATACTGGCATCACTCAGCTGCACAATAACCTAATGAAGCAAAGGAAAACATTCAGGAAAAACAGCTTAAAGTATGAAAACAAGTAATAAAGAAAATGGAATTCCTCTTATCATAAATGGGTGTGTTGTATTTTCTATAGTGAGATGACTTACCCCAGCTTCAACTCCTTTGGACGCATCGTTTCTGTTAGAGGCTGCTACAAGGAAATGGTATAAAGTCTCCTGTTCTGCAGAGAGTCGAGTCGTTGTGGTGATGCGACCCTACAATGGAAAATAAACAGATGATAACAGAGTAAATAATCTTCTCTTAATTCGCCTTTTAACTCCCGTGGTTTTCGGGTTAGCATTTCAATGAATGATGCTAACGCTAAAATTCCAAATATTCATATTAAAATTCCACTTGAATATTTTATTCTTTCATCTTTACAGAGCTACCTACTTACTAACGCGCAAAAATTGGAAGTTACACTAAAAAGGAGATAACTAAATTTTAAAAATGTGTTGAATAAAAGTGATGTCAAGTGCAGGTAGCACAGAATTGTAGAAATGATTCGTCCTCTACACACTCTTCGCCTAGCAGTGAAAAACGTTAAGTAATATTCAAACATTTAGCGCAATCTCATAGCAACAAATGAAAGCAGAAATAATATTAAAAAGAAAAAATAAAAATAGCATTTCGTTTGGTTTCTTAGAAACGGAGAAATATTAGAATTTCTCGTCAGACAAGACTTTTTTACAATTGTAAGATTAACTTCAGCAGTCATTTAATTTTTCAGAAAGACATAAAAAGAGAAGAAAGCACATGATCTAGAGAATTAAATATGAAAATAATGAATTTTTTCTCAGTAACTAAATATAATTATTTGAAGTTTTAAAGGCATTTTCTGTAGCGAAATTTTCGCTATAACATCTCAAACTGTCTGCAAAATTCTATTCCCCAAAAATAACAAAAAAATATTAATTAAATCAAATTGGATAAAATACACTTACTGTTTCTCTGTCAATGTTAAATCCTCGAATGAGAGTATCTTCAGGGCCAGTGATGTTGTAGTAAACAGGACTACCGTTAGGAACTGTTGCACGTACGTCAAGGACAGTAGTACCGGCTTCCAGAATACCATCAGCGTTCACGGAGTATTGAACTGATGTAAAGACAGGTGTTGGATCATCTATAGTGTCTTTGTACACTTCGACCAAAAGATCCACAGTGCTAATATGAAGAAAGTCATTTCTTTAGTAACAAAGGATTTAGTAAAAGATAATGTCTGTTACGTTTCTTATAAATCAATTATTTAGAAAAAGATAGTTGCTCCTCAGAGAGGAAAATAAACATATTTTGAAGCACATTTTTTACTAGTGGTCCTGCAGTATGGGGAACTGAGCAGATTAAACAGACATTAAATCCTGTTCATTTAATATTTTTAAATAGCAAAAAATTTCAAAATCTAACTCTGAATATAAAACTTTTGGATAAATAGAAGCTCAAAGGTTGTGTTAAAACATATTTTGCAGTTTAGCTGCTTGCCAAGTTGACGATACAATACTGTAGTTTGATGAATGCCAAAAAGAAGAACTAGTCGTAATTTCTAAAACTTGAATTTTCACAGAGTAAAAGCTGCTTTAGCAATAAGTTGACTAACCTGGACAGAGGAATATTGGCTCCATCTGTGGCCTTGATTCTCAAGGTTTCAGTGCTCGGACTTAGAGGTTGGCTGGGAGTTATCTGTCCAGTTTTCCTGTTGATGGAAAATTGGCTGCTCGGTGGCTGGAGTTCGTAAGTGATGAGATTGTTTCCAGCAGCTGGGCTGTCGGCGTCAATAGCTTTCACTGTGTACACGACTTCGGACAAAGACGTGGACAGAGGGACTCTGAGGAGGTGAGGCAGCGCCAAGAATTCGGGAGCGTTGTCATTCAAATCATTAACCGAAACCTGTGACAGAAAGAAGATGTTGATTCGTTGGGCTTAAAAAATCAAAAGGCAAAATTTAAAAGCAATACTTCAAGTAGAGGACAAACAATGGAAAAAGAGAAACGAAATTCTACCTGCACAACGGTAGTTGCGAACTGAGGTTCTTTAGATTCATCTCGAGCTTCGACTTGTAGCTCCAGGTACTTTGTCTTCTCGTAATCCAAAGGCGTCACAAGTGTAATTCTTCCACTGGTGCCATCGATTCTAAAGGCTTCTCTTCTAGTCGATCGTACGATTCTGTACCTCAGTCTGTTGGAAAAAACAAATATTTATTATTGCAGACTATAATTATAAATCAGGCACTATTAAAAACGACTGGCATTCAGACGTTAAATCAGATAATTCTTGAAAGTCATTACTAAGAACTACGTGCGCATTTAATGAAAGAAGAAATTACAATTAAATCACATGAAAGCTCTACATATTTCCTGCATTTATTGTTCTGCTTTCGTTAGATAGTACTTCAAAAAAATTGCTGAAATTTGAATTTTTAAAAGGAAACAGACTAAGGTCTCTAAATTTGTATCAGAATTTTTGTGCTGAAAATGCTTTTTTTTCCACATATTTTTTTAAAAAATTCTCTGTATGTTAGTGAATTAACATTCCCGCTACTTATGTTATAAAAGTATTTCCGAATGCTATAAAAACCGTACTAACTTTTTTAGACATTTATAATAATATTAGTTGTCACTTACAAAATTCACAATTGTATTTATAATTAATTTACATTATATTTCACGTTGGATTTTTTATGGATTTCACAAAGAAGCACTAATTTCGACTCATTTTCAATGTTTACATATCTTTAAATATGTTATATTTTCAAATTATTATTGCAAAAGAAAATCTAAAACACATTTAAATTATAATATAGATAATGTGTCAAAATACTTAGATAAAAAAATTATACATTTTTTAAATAATATGTTTTAGATTAAATGTTGCATTTCCTAAAGAATTCGAAGAAAACCGACATTTATGAATGTCGGAAAAGCCCTAGCCATTCTTTTTTTAAAGGAATAACTTAAGCGAACGTATACAGAGTAAAAAATGTCAAACATAATAAAATATAATTATATAATCAGCATATTCTTTACTTAAGAGATTGTCAAGCATACCTTCCAGCTGGTCCACTATCTGGATCATACGCATGTACTGTTAACAAATCCACATTTGCAGCATTTTCGTCTACTGCAACTCTGTATCCAAACTTCTCAAATTTGGGTGGATGGTTTCTGGTACTGGACACTCTGACCACCAGGGCGGCTTTTCCAATGTTCGATGCGGCGCCGTGGTCTCTAGCGAAAATCTCCATCTCGTATGTCATATTCTTCTGCATTGGAGTTGGAAGGACAGAAGACAATCGGATGTGACCGGTTTGGGAGTCAATTTCAAAGTGACCGTGAGAGTTTTTGATCCAGTAAGTAACTTCGCCGTTGCTACCAGTGTCTGGATCCGTAGCTAAGACCTGATGTAAAAAGTAAGAGAGTTTCAGTTAATTTAGAGTTAAGTGATATTCGTTTGAACGAACAAACTTCTAAGGGACCTTTAATTCTAGCCTTTCAGATATGATACTGTCTCTAACTTATAAAACTAAGTTTTATAACTATATTCATATATAGACATTTCAATAAGGTAAAATTTCTATCGTAATTATTTTTGAGTTTATAATAGGCTTTAATTAAATCGAATGCATATTCTTATTGTAAATAAAGAAGCGAAAAATTTTAGCATGGCAGTAGATTCATTTTGTTGGATATGAGTGAATTCTGATGTTCTGAGTATTAAGAAAATATCATAACATATAAATAATGTGTTTTATGCGGAAGGAAACGATACTTATAAAATCCGGGAAACGCTTTATTTATTTAAAAGCATAATCTCATTCAACCATTATTTTTGAAGCCGATGTTAATATTTTAGATGAAAAAAAGTAAACAGTAAAATATTATTTTGAAGGAAAAAAATTTAAAAACTTAACAATAGCTTTCAGATTCTAGAGACAATGCATTTTCAAATCCTTTTTATACACTTGTTTCAGAAAAAATTAATGTTATTTTTCTGCAACAAGTATATAACTTGTTGCATGAAAACGTGAATCTCCTTTCACGTTTCCACCTGAAATTCATAAGAAAATGTGGAAAAATCTTTTTTTTAAGTTATCTTTCTTGTATCACATTTATAATTTTATATCTTTTCCCTATAAACCACCTCTCTTCAGATCGGATCAAAATAACCGCATGTATCCAAAGTAGTACAATAAATCAACGATAGATGGCAGCTCGAGATATATTATATCAAAGTATCGATTATAATAAAAAAAACTTAATAAATACTTTATTTTTAAATCGCCAGTAAAAACATATTTTATTCCTTGTTCATGCAACATTTCACTACATTTCAAACGTTTAATGAAAGTAGCTAACTGCATACTTTAAAAATAATACATCATGGCTTATTGCAAAGTTATCACAATTAAAAGTTCCCAGGAAAATATATGACAAACGAAAGTTATTCTGATTCCCACGCCAAAAAATTTCACTCACCTGTATGATTGTACGCCCAGCTTGAGCATGTGGTGGAATGCTGACGTAATAGCGTTCACGTTCGAATTTTGGTGGATTGTCATTAAGATCCAAGATTCTGATTACTACAGGAGATTTCGTCTCATACCTTCCATCCAATGCAATAACCACAAACTCATAAGTATCTTTCTCTTCTCTATCCAACACTTGTTTAGTGCACACATCTCCAGTTTTGGGGTTGACAGTGAACGGAATAGTATTGCGATCAACAGCATAAGACAGTGTGTCCACAGAATCTCCACTCTTAGCATGGATCTGTAAATAAATCAAAAATTTACAAGGAATTAGTTTTCTGAATTTATGTATTTTTTTATTGTTCTCATTTGAAGGAATGAAATTTTGCTGTTTTCTGTTAATAATATGCAATGTAGAAGTTAGGGATTATTTGAAATTTGAAGACATGTATCTGCATTTTATATGCAATATTCTTCATATAGACATGCACAGTTCTTCATATAATATAGGATAGAAAAGATTCACAAGAATAATTTACGTGTCACAGAATACAATACGTTGAACTCTAAATGCATGATATTTTTATGTACTTTGTTTTAAATAATCTAATTTTTTAGGCATTTTGTAGATTACAGGAAAAATAATGAAAAAACCTTAGTTCTACTTTAAAGTATTTATTTCTTGAAAAACGGATGGGGGAAAAAAAGATGCCTAATGTGACGAAACACACACACATTTTGCAGACTTTTGGCAATATTTAAGGCTTAAATATCTTCATTTAGCTATCTTACCACATAATATAAAAATCAAAACAATAGATGAAAAAACAGTAAAATACAATACACACTTTTGATTTAGATCTAAATGCTTCCAATTTAATTGAAGTTTGGCAGGAGAAACCGCGCTTACCTGAAGGAAACAGTGACCGGCTGGTAGGTTTTCTGCGAGAGATGCTGAATAAGACATTTGGGAGAACACTGGCGGGTGGTCATTGGTATCGATGACATCGATGGTAACCATAGCCAGTCCGTAGAGCGAAGTAGCGTGAGCTGCAAGGAAAATGGATTTTTAAGAAAGAGAAGAACATTTTTTTATGCTTTTAAATGCTAAATGGATAATCATTTATAACATAGAATAGAATTCAATTGCTAATTTCGTCTAATTAAGTTTTATAGAAACTTATAGGTTAAGCCACAATACCGAAGTCTTGGACTCGATAATTGAACGCGAACGTATAAGAAAGTTACACCTAATGGGTTTAAACATTATGCTTGCATCGCTGTTCCTTTTTTTAATGAAATTTTATTAGTTCATCTTTTTTTTTTATCCCAGGTATATTACAAGAAAGAAAGCATTTGTACCACATAAAATTTGATTCACGCTTTTGCTTACCGCAAGTTGATACTTTCTACTCTTCATATGTAGAGCAAAATAGAAATAGGTTAGAAGGAACTGCCATTTCACCTCAAGTCATGTATCTTCATTATTAAACCCAGAGTGGTGAGCAGCAGAACCAGATCATTCATCGCTGCCCTTCAAAGATGGCAAAAATTCTTAAACTAAAAAAGCGCCATAAAATGCAAGATATTGTTTCATTAGATGAATTTATCCTCTAATACAGCGATTAAATCTCTTCAAGTTATGTAATCTATATTACGCTTAATAAAATTATATTTTTGATTATGTTAAAATCATTATCGTAACTTATATCACTCTTCCTGAATATAAAGAGATAAAAGATTTGAAGTTATTGATTTACTTTTAAATCTATAGAGCTTGAAATCTATAGAATTTCATTTATGTGAATAAAATCCTAAAATCATCGTTTGTTGTTGGTACAGTTCTTTTTCATTCTATAATTCCAGAAAGTATTCAGGCAGAAATAATATCAATCACTATTTTTAACAACAAGTAATCCTCAATGCTTTGAAACAGAAGATTATTCTTCATCTTAAGAAAGCATTGCATATAGAATTATATATTAAGAAATCGATATTAATAAGTAGATTTTTCCTTTAAAACTGCTTCAAGTCTTTTTATCAGTACGAATGTAACAAAAGATAATTCTTCAGCTATTCTAACGCCTAATTCTTAAAAAACCTGTTTTGAACACAAAATATCGAACCATTTCACTGCCTCATTTATCTCATAGCAGGAAAAAACGACCAAAATCAGTTGCATGATCTATAGCCATCCAGTAAGCCGTCCTCATTCCTATTCAGTACAATCGGCTCTATTTTTAACCTTATCGTAAATCCAGTTTTCCCATTGATACTTTCTCAGAGAGTCGCTTTTCCATATTCATCAATGAATAATAAACAAAAAGAACTTAGTATTCAGTAATTTCCAGGAAAGAGTTGTGGGCGAAAAAAATCTTCAGCTGTTAAAATTAACCATCTTTTAGAAGAAACCGAATAGATCGTTTTACTCTTCATTAAACCAGTTAAAATCAGTTGAAAGGTATTTTCTTTTTTTAAATACAAAACATTTAAGCATTTATTCTGAAGTTTCCAAGACGATATAATTTTTACGAACTATATCTAAATTCCATTAACCCTTAAAGATTCAGTGTTGCCTTTAAGCAACATACACAATTTTGTCTTTTAAAAGCTTGAAAATAAGACTGAAGCTCTCTTGCCAATAGGATACATACTGAAATTTTTATTAAATCAATTTACATCATATAGATGGCAGCCTGAATGCTGATAAAAAAATGAAAATAAATTGATGTTTTTCACTTGAGATGCATCTTTTAAGCTTTGTTTGTACGCTTGAGAATGCTCTATTTTATTCCACAATGTTAAAGGAGAAATTCCTTATCAGTTTTATTATTTATTAAAATTAATCGGTGTTTGACATTATAGAATTTTATCATGAATTTTTTTTTCTGAAATAAAGCCCAGTGTTGTTAGTTGGTAACAAACTGTTTTTTTAGCGATAAACCATACTTAAAACAAAATAAGATTTTTTAAAAGTATTTTTCCCATGTTTTATTCAAGAAATGAAATTCTAAAAACATTTTAAAATCAATTGTTAAAAAATTGGGCTTTTACGGGTCAAAGAGCAGGAGGGGAGGCATGAGTATTTGAATATATATTATCCCATCAATCAAAGGAAAAGTATTTTTACAAAAACTTTGCCACAAAATCGAAAACATTATTAATATAATTTTAAAATGATTGGAAAAATAACAGAATCAACTCCTTGGATGGATCCGTTGATTCAATAGGCTATATTTAATCTTTTTCTTCGACAAAAATATTTCAACAAACGATTTGCTTGCGTATTCCGAAAATAGTCGAAACGCCCACAAACTACCAGAAATACTCCTCTTCCATGAAATCCTAGAAATGTAAAAAGGATTTCTTTCTGGGAAGAAATCTCCGCACAAGGAGGATTGTTGATTCGATTACTTACAGTCTTTGGCTTCGATGAGCAGGCTGTAAGATTTCGTTTGGTCGTAGTCAACTCGGTGAGCTTCGGAAGGCTTAACGAAGATTTCACCGGATGAGGGGTGGAGCTCGAAAATTCCTTCTTCGTTTCCGCTCTTGATGCTGTAGGTCACCGTGTTATTTTGAAGATCGCGATCGATGGCTGAGATCTGTGAGAGAAAAACAGCGATGCATTTGTATGGTATCACTTTCAAATGGAAATAAGATAATTATAGGTACCGTTTTGAGTTTTGTTTCAACCGGTTTGTTATATAAATAACTAAAATATGCAAATTAGTTCGGAATTTATATCGTAAATATGATTTAATAACTGTTCGCACAGGATATCGAAAAAAATTTGATAAAATCAGTAATAAAAATGGCAGTTTAAGATTGAAATTGATTCCCTAAATTGCTCGTATGTTACGGAGGCCTTCGGGCCAAAATTTTGGCTTCAAAACCGTAAGGGGTTTAGATATGAAACATGATTCCATCAAAGATCAGCTGTGCATGGACCTAATGAGCATACAGTTTGATGTCAACGGTCAAACATCTTTTTGCTGGTGTGGAGTGGAAGTTTGCAGATGGGGTGGCGGTTCAAATGTCGTCCCCGTTATATGACCTTGGGGCACGATCCAAAGATAGCTCTTGTGTAGCTTCAAAACGGGATATTAATCTAAATAAACTAAAATTCATTAATGATAAGAAAAAGTGCTGTTAAAACCGTAAGATGCATATCTTTAATGCCTCTGTTTATCTTTTACTATCATAATATAAAGCAATTATCCTTCAAAGGCACTCGTCATACACAAGTAATGATATAATTCAGGTTTTACGCGGTAAAATGTCTTCATCGGAAAAATTATAAATTTGCTTTGGAATAAATAGCTGCTTCTGAATAATAATAATAAAAAAATCAACCCACCTTAACAACTGGCTTGTCTGTCACTTGTTTCTCCGTCACTGTTCCATGGTAGGATAGTTTGGTAAATACTGGTGGATGATCGTTCCTTTCCCTGACCCAAACGTTCACTTGGACACCGATACTGTTGTTCTGTGGCACTCCGTCGTCTGTGGCTCTAGCGATGAAAGAGAACCTCGTTCTGGCATCTAAGTCTTTCTTCACGTAAACCACACCAGTGTCCTCGTCGATCATGAAGAAGGCTGGAAAATAAAACACGGAAACCATCGGTTATTGCAAGAGTTAAAATTTGTTGAAGAGAAAAATTTATTAAAGAATAAAAATTTGTTGCAGTAGAACATTAAAGGAAAATTAGAGTTGCCACGCACTTTGAATAAAGTAAATAGTTAAATAGACAGTCTATAAATAAAATAAGGTGAACTTGGCTTCATTCTAAAAACAATATTTTCTTTTAAATGCCTATAAAAATGTTAATAGCTCGTTGAAACAAAGATATTTTTGAAAATGCCTAGTTCAGAATTTCAAATACTTAATGTCCTTTCATTCCAATTTGAATAGAAATCCCACTCCTTAAAATATATGAATAAAAATATTTCTTTTAATTATTTTACTGTACCTTATTAATGGAGTACCCTTTTGGAACAAACTTAGGCACAATAAAAGTGATTTTAGAATTAGAAATAGAGAAGAAAAAAAACAGAAGACACATTTTTCAAAAACATTTTCTAAAGCTGCTTCTGATTTTTAAAATGTACAACTATATTTTTTCAAAAAAAGAAATCTTCATTTTATGTTTGATGACGTCAGTAAATGATTAATTAAATTAAAAGCATAAGAAGTTATTCGAAATTACATAACAATACTGTGCGAAAAATAAAATTAATCTGAATTTATAAGAAATATTTTGTGACCATTAATATCTTACCAGTATCTCCACCAGAGAGGCTGTATTTGATCTTATCACCGTCTCCATCGTAGGCTTTCACATGACCAATCTTTGTTCCTCGAACTGCACTTTCCTCTGCACGGAAATCGTATGGAAGGCCAACGAAGTCAGGAGCGAATTCATTGATATTTTGAACCTTAATTACCACATTCGCTGAACTGAAATAGAAAATTAACTCTTATTTCATCAAATTTTAATTATATAAAATAAAAATTTCACATTTTTTTCTTTGATTCTTCTAACAAATGTGTTACGATAAACTACTGTTAAGATTTATCGAACTTAGAAAAAACTGTCGATAAGATAGTGAAGATAACGTTAATTAAGAACGAAAAAATATATTTTAAATCTTAATTTATACATTTAGCAAGTTATGCAAATATGTTGTCAAAACACAATCTTTAATTTTCTCATTTCTTTAATTATAGGAATCATCTATAAAAATTTGTATTGATTTCAAACAATGGTATACTCATGCTCGTCTTTTTATACATGAAAATATCGGTCAAAGTGAATTTCTGAAAACCGTGAGTGATCTTCGAGATTAATCCTACAATAAATACCATAAAACTGAAATTTTTCCTTAATGACAAAATGTTATTGTATTATGAATAATTCCTGTTAGAATAAATAGTTTGACGAACAAGACGTTTATCCCATAATTAATTCATAATAAATTTCACTGGTTCATTTATTTAAAATGAGCATCTGCCATTATCTAAATATTTTCAATGTTTCTAAATATTAGCATCTAGTAAGAATAATACCCATTAATTTAAATTTAATAAAATTAAATTAAATTCAAATTTAATATTTTTTTAACTGGGCCAGAAAAACCATAAACGTCATTTGTGATATCTGGTGGTCTGAGCTGATCTCATGATAACTCACCACAGACTTTTCGAGCGTTCTTCAAAATACATGTTAAACCCATACTCATTGTATGGTCTAAATCGTCTACTCGAAAAAATAATTCTGTTTGTACAAACGATCAAGCTGACACTGCATTATTTCACAGACCACAGAGAACCATTAAAAATACTTTTTTTTTGCTATTTCTCCATTGTTGATTCTACATTATTCCCCCGCACCATTTGCATAAGAGATCTTCAGAAGAGATACATACCCTATTCTTGCTGGACGGCCTCCATCCACAGCAAAGACCGTAAACTCGTGCTGATCATTAGCTTCGTAATCCAAATTAGAAACCAAGGTAATGGCACCCGTAGCATTGTTCACTAGGAACACATCCTGCGAAAAAAGCAACAAAGAAGTTAGTTTAGAAGGCGTACTCTATTTCAGAAATTTTATGCAGGAAAAATAACATTATGCAAATTCTTATTTCAAGGAACATCATATTAATTACAGATAATTAGGTTCAGTACATTAGGGAAAATGGGAACTTCTAATTGAAAAAGTGCATCAGATTTTCAGATAAAAAAATTCTTGCTGTTTGATTTTTTCAAGGTTTGCCAAGCCTTTTATTTATATTTGGAAAAATAATAAAACGGAATTGAAGTAAAGTTAGAATTATGCCTTAAAAAAGTCTTTTTAATTGTTCCTGAAAAAATGTGGATATATTTTGGACTGTTTTCTATTTTTAAATGCAAAATATATAACCTATTTTTTAGATAACTGCATATCGCTAAAACTATTTCAAATTCGAGAAAAGTGATCATATCCGTGCAGGATGCCCCAGTTGGGTACAAATATTAAAACTATGGCAATTATTTGAATTTCCATGATAATCTTCTCTTGGTGAACGTCGATCACATCGATAGTATAATGCATAAAATTCATTGTCAAAGGTGTATCCATTATAAAAGTAACCAATAGAACTACCGCGCATATTTTGGATGTAAAAAATTGCCAAGAGAATCTTTTTATTTGTTATCCAAATTCCTACCACCTAATGAAGTACACTACTCATTTCGGTTAAAAATGACTCATTGTAGTAATATTCTAATCATAATTAAAATGAGGTATTACGTATGCATCAAGATGAGGTATTGTGTATCTTAGTGCAGTGTTTATCGCAAGGAATCCTCCGGAAATTTTTATCGTGATGAACATTTCAACAAATGCATTTAGGTACAAATACCATTTTTAGGATAATTACTATAACCAAAGAATGTGCATACGCTTTTAATTTTATTATTATAATGAATGCACTTCTACACTGGATACTGCGGTTGCAATTGGTGTTATTGTTCAAAACAGGATTTGTAAACATTTAGAGATCCCTTATTCTAACATACACAGAACGTATCATATACCAATTTATTGACGCAACGGGGTGAAAAATCTTAATTTGATTAAATTAATTACTTAACTAATCAGTCAAACCAATACGCTGCTTTTTAAAAAATACATTTTTATTAAGTCCTTTGGTATTGAAGTCTCCATTTTATATTAACATCAATAACGTAGAGAAAATTTCAAATTAAAAAATAATAATTCCAAAAGCCATTCTGAGCATTATAAGACATTCATTCAATGAAATTTCTTTTTGCTCAACTTTCTGCCAATATCAGTATCAAAAATGTAAAGAAATATGTCGAATTTCGGATATATGTTTCTCATTCTTAATAACTGGTACAAACTAATTACTGATTTGATCTGAAATTCTGATAAAGCATTTAATTATCTTTACATATAACTACTACTTACATCAGATCCGTTCGTATAGTAACGTTCGATCTTCCCGTTCGGCCCTGCATCGATGTCCTTAGCACGGAAAAACGGTGGAAGAGTAGTGCCAAGAGGCAAGTTTTCAGGTAATTCCAAAGCGTATCGTTCTGAAAAAAAAATGTATTCAAAATTGGCATACATCCAAAGTTATCATAATCAAATGGTCAACAAAAGATTTTTATTTGTGCATGCTGAATTTACTTGCCTTCATCAAATGTTGGCGTGTTGTCATTCACATCGTCTATTACTATCACAACAGGGACGCTGGTATTAAAAGTGTTACTGGAGAGCTGATCTCTTGCAAAAATCTGAAAATATATTTTAAAAATTCGGGGAAATTAATTTGATTCAATATTAATTCATTTCACTGATAAAGTACGAAAAGCATTAGTTTAAATGAATTAAAATTAGTTCCACATTGCTTAAGGAACAAACAGAATTGGAAAAATCAAAGCACATGCACTAGATAACACATTCGGGATCGCAAATGTTTTGAATAAAAAAAAATGTTAAAGCAAGCAAACGTTTACTCAGAAGCTAAAAGTTAAAATTACAGAAAATGTTACGCTTGAAAGAAAATGTTACTTTTAACCATTTTTTTTTTTTTTGCAATAATTAAAAACTTAACCCGTTCAGGACCATCATCGCATATATGTGATCACTCTTTCCGTGCCCTACAGACCATCATCACATATATGTGATCGCAACTTGAACGTTTTATTTGAATTTTTAAACGGCACTAGATGGCGGTAAAAACCGTTACTTTTTCAAAGAATGTTGCATCAGAATTTTGACGCGCGGGCCTGGGGAAGCTCTACTTTCTCCTTTCGCTGGTCCTGAATGGGTTAAGCTTGTACATGTGAGGTTAAGATATCAAAATGAACTAGAATGAATATACTTTGTATTCAAAATGACATAAATTCAAGTTACTGAAACAGAATTTTAACAAATGTAGAATTAAACAAGGGGTAGTGAATGGGTTAACAAGGATATTTCACATTTTTAAAGATCAAACTCATGCAAAGGAAGAAAGCGCAGAAAAAAATATCTAATCTGCATATTACATTTCGGTCATAAACATAGATTATTTTTTATATCCCTAGCGTACAGAAAATAAACAAACATATTTCCAAACCATAGAATAAGTAAAATACTGAACTTACCCTGAGTTGGAACACTTGTTGATTGTTTGGAGGATCGCGATCAACAGTTTCTGTCAACACGAGTTCCCCAGATCGAGGATTGATCCAAAATCTTTCTTGTGAGTTTCCGTCACCAATCCAGTAAAGGATGGACTGATCTTTCGCGGTTCTGTGAAGATTCGTTGCATTCAGGAAACCAATTCTCTCACTTCGTGGCAAGTTTTCAGGAATTCTGAATTGGTAGGACTGCCGATCAAAGACCACTAATTCATCGTTGACATCCTAAAAATGAAGTCAGCGAATATTTAGACTCCAAATTGAGAATAATTATTTAATCTCAAAATTTTAAAATTTATTCAAAATGATAAATGAGTGAAATTTAAAGCATTAAAAACAGAAATAAGATGCATTACATGAACGATCATTTTATATTATGAAATTTTTAGGGAACTTAGCCTGGTATCCAAACTCTTAAATAACACAACGCATTTCTTAGAATTTTATTAACACTTTCTAGACTCTTATAAGAAGAATGATGACCTTTTTCAACGCATACATTTTTGTTATTTTATAAAAAAAAACAGTTTCGCTAAATAAATGAGAAATTTTATTTAGTAATCGTCGAATTACTTTTGTATTTTTTTAAAATTCACACGCACATTCGAATGAAATTTTTCGTATTAAGACGTCCTTCGAAAAAGAACGAATCGAACAAGTTGCTCCAAACCTCCAAAAGATAAACAACTCAATTTTTTTTTAAATTTAAAAACGAGGATTTTTGAAATAAATATTGGAGGAGACAAATCCGAAAATTTACATACTTTCACAAAAATTTCCGATTTTTTTTAAAACCAATAACCAATAAAAAAAATGAACATATAATCGGTTTCTTATTTCGAAGGAACAGATTCAATTACAGAATAAAATATAATGCTTACCATGACTTTAATGACTAGTTTGACGAATGGATTAGCCAGCGCCGAAGCTTGTGGTCCTTGGAAGGTCTTCACGTTCCTAGCAGCGACATGTAGTACGTATTCCGATTGTCTTTCATAGTTGAGTTTATCTGCAGTGGTTACTACGCCAGTATCTTCATTAATTTGGAACATTTTGTCTTCATTTCCTCCAACGATGAGGTATTTAAGGACAGCATTTTCACCCGTATCGTCATCTTTGGCCTGAAAAAAAATGTCGTCTTAACAAGTTTTGTCTTTGATTCACACAGGATATTGATGTGGAAATTTTAAGTGAAACACTCCGTAATACTATTCATGATATTCTTGCTAATAGAAACGGTTCCAAGGAGCATAACGCGAACTTTATGCCTAACATTGAAAAGGTCTTTGTTATAAGGCAGGGCGTGCACTGTCAATATGGGCAAATTTTCTAAATGTAGACATTTGGAATTCAGAGAATTCTATTTCTAGAACTTCACAATGGAATTAATTGTTTTTAACAACAAGCATGTAATGTTCAACATATTGTGTGCGATGCTGACTTTTAATTGTTTGGAAATTGTATCTTGTAGTTTGTTAATGTAAATTTCAAGGAGTTAATGGAGTTAAATTTCGGAAACTATATTTAGATAATAGTCAAATTATAGATTTTTATATCTGGAATAGTGCTTGGATACATGTAAATAATATTCTAAAAATGTTGTTATGGTGATCCGCATCTTATGTAACATATTCTGTGTTGAAGGACATGATTAGAGGACCACACGTAATATAGGACAGAAAATTGTGGAATAGTGAGTTACAGTATTTAAAAAAAGAAAGAAAAAAATAGGTCTTTAGGTTTTTCTGTCAGATGGTGGATGTAGGTTTTTGGTCTGTATACTTGCCACTTCCAGAATGGCACTTTTTAAATTTTTAGTGAACGCGTTCTCGTATTCTTGATTCATGATAGAGAGTTATTGATTGTCATGATTGATTCTTTATAGAGTACTTTTTTGCTGGTCAGATTTTTCTTTTTTTCTTCCGCATGCTTCGGCAGGTAGGAATTTCTTCCTGGTTATGAAACAGCGTATATGTTGCAACTTCCGAGTGTGGTAGTGGTTCTTATACCACTTAGTCTAGCAGGTCGGAATTTCTTCTTGGTATTATAAGGTAGGGCGGGGTGATTATTGCGATATATAGATAATATTAATGCAAGTTATTTGATTAAAATAAGCAATGTTATTTTCTACTAATCGCACATATGGACGATTAAAATTTTCCTCACGGGTTGTACTACTAGTGGTCTTATACACCAGTTTTACAGCTGAGTCGTCGAAGTTTCACTCTCCTCGTATGGCTAATTTGTGATATTGCTAATCACCCAATAGTTAGTTTCACTCTCCTCTCCATTGAATCATCGCGTTCATAACGACTTGGTTTATTGTTAATAGGGGAAGACAAGAACAGGTAAATCCATGAATGATCCAAAGGGAGATAAATCTTATCAACTAACCACTTACAAAAAGGGAAGTACTTTCTGCTTTTTGGTCAAAATCCGAGTTTTAAGAAGATATTTCAAAATTAATCTTAGCCCATAATTTAAGGTTTTAAATGTGCAACTGATTTTCAAATTTTTGTATATTATAAAAAAAAGAGGGGAATTAATTTTCTTCATTTAAAATAATTAATTTTAAAGTTTAGTGGAAATGTATTGGTGCTTTACTGATTCCAACATTTTTAAATCAGTCGTCAGTATCCGTCTATTATTTCATGCTGCCCTGCTTTCAAGATTGAGTTGAACCTTTAATCCGATCTCGAAAAAAAAATTTCAAGATAATAAAATCTCGACTTAAGTGAATTATCAAAATTAAATTATTTTTTGATACATCACACATACTTATTTCATTATGAACCAAATAACTTTTTAAAAAAATATTCAGTGCAAACTAAGAATAGAATATCGACGCCAAATGTGCTGAAACAAAGGGAAAAACTTATTAAGACTGTATAATTCTTACAGCAAATAAGTTTTCTTAACCTATCTGTTAATGTTAAATAGCTTATCTAGCTGTTACAATTAAGAATTCTCATCCTCAACATGGGAAAAAACTTCATTCAACGCTTATGAAGTTTTGGGATTCAGAAATACCTATATAATTAAAATAATTTGGTAAAACCTTCAGACGGTTCGCCTGCCTCAACCACTCGACGGATTTCGATAAATTTTATTTCATATGGAAGCTTATGACGTCTAGATATGTCATCAAGGATCGCCTTCCAACCATCCTCCCCCAATTTTGAACGAAATTGAAAAAACATTTCTCCACCATACATTCTGTATGGGGAAAAACCTTTAAGCAGTTCGCCAGACACAACCACCCGACGAATTTCGACAATTTTTATTTCATATGTAAGCTTATGACGTCTAGATATGTCATCAACGATCGTCTGCCGCCCAGGACCCTTAATTTTCGAAAGATATTTCAAAATAAACGGAATATATTAACGAAAATAACGGAAATTTATTTGAAAAATAGTACCGTGTTCCTGAGCCTCAAGAACTGGACTGATTTCGCCAATTTATATCGTTGCTTCTTTCAAATAACTAACGAATCAGAATGTTCCGCTTTATTTTCGTAAGTTTAAAATAGTATTTTTCATTTGTATGCAGTTCTGTTGCATTTCATTCCAATTTAATTTAGTTTTAATAGCAGACGATTTTGTTAAGATATCTCTATAATTTGGTTTTAATAGCAGACCATTTTATTAAGACATATCTATAAACATATCTATTAATTTAAAATCAATAGCAAACGATTTTGTTTCCTTTCTAAATTTATTTTTATTAGATTGGCAACAAGAAAATTAGTTTTTGTTAAAAAAACTTTTACAGAATGCAGCGTTGTTAAATGAGAGAATGAAGTGGTTTTTGGAATAAACATTTTAATTTTGTGATGACTTTTTGCTTTCATCACTAATCCCAGCAGTTCCATCAAAATGGTGTGTCAAAAATATTGTAAAATGCCTATTGTAGGTGATGGAAACCGTTTATTTAGGGGAATATCATTCTTCATTTATGTATTTGAAGACTTTCATGCCGAAATTCGTGAGAAAGTTAAACAAAACATTACAACTAGGTGAGGTTTATTGAAAGATTTTACAATTTTAAAGGAATCTGTTGTCTACAAAGAATATGAAATCTACTATGGTTTTATGGTCTGTTCTACTGATCTTCATGCAGTACTTAAAACTGAGAAAAGTAGTGGCTGAGATCCTCAAAGCAGCGAGGTGTCAGGGGCTGTGCTGAGCAAAGTGGGTGCTGGCCGCGAACCGTCCCGGGGGGAGGGGGGCGAGAGCGGCTAGTCACTTCTTAAAAATATTTCTCAGTTAAATATTTAATTGAAGAAACATATAATTGGACAAGGGAACTTACATGCATCTTATGAACTGTATATGGTGGAGTTTCTTCTTCCGGAACACTAACAACGTAAGTGTCAGAATCGAAATATGGTGGACTGTCGTTTATATCTTCGACTCGAACTCCAACCGTGGCTGTACCACTGAGTTGAGGCGTACCCGCATCGAAAGCAACTACGAGGAAGTCAATCATGGCTTCCTTTTCACGATCGAGCCTCCTTCTGCTCAAAATGTTGCCAGCTTCGTCTATTTCGAAAGCCTCCTGTGCTTGTTCACCGAGAATTTTGTAGCGGACGATGGCGTTGCGACCGGAATCACCATCAAGGGCCTGTAATGAGATGGGAATTCTGGATAAGATGCTAAAAGAATTTATGAGATTGGTATACAAGATATGACATACTATGACAGGTTTCCTTCCATGCATCAAAATAAATTTACATAAAAAAAAAGTGGTCAACAAATTTCACAGTTGGTGCTAGCAAATTGCAGTTTTCTACGTTAATTGCCGTGTAGTAAGTAACATAGAGATCTTTCAGTTTAAAAGATTTTTTAGGCGAATTTTATAGGAAAAACTAAATTTTTAAACTTAAATTATTGTTACAAATATTGCTAGATTTTCTGCTTAAATCCTCGAATGGTCTTTATATGTGGATGGTCTATGCTCTTTATATATGATAATTTGAAAGGATTTAATATTGTCATAGCAGCACATTTATAATGGCATGAATTTATATAAGGATGCGCACTGCATTGTTAGAATTAAAGCTTTTGTGTTTTAAATATGCGCTGGTCAACCAGTACTCAAGAATTTCTACTATTAAAAATAAACTAAAAGCATCTAATAAAATTTTATACATTTATTTTCGAACATGCTATTTCGCTCCCTGTCCTAGCGAGATATGGGAAGAACTAAATCATTTCTCACTGTGAAGTTTCACGAAAAGAATTAGTATGCTTCAAATGATGCAATTTTTTCACAAGTTGCTAGAAAAATAAAAATCAGATAAAATATCATATCTCTACTAATAATAAAAATGAATGTCGGTCTGTCTGTTTGTTGGCTGTCTACAGAGCAGACCGTTGAACCTAGAGCTACCAAATTTGGTACAGGTACACTTTTGAGGGTGGGAATGTGCACCTCGGAGCCATTTTTTTTTCTATTTTTTATTCAAACTTTAACTATTTAAAAATTAAGCAAATTTCGACCGTTTTCGGCCATATTTTCGTGAATAACTTTCGAAAGAACTATCGCATGAAAATAATTTTTATACCACTTTAAAGTGCAAACAGTTATCTTTCCACTGATATTAATATGAGTACAGTGCAATAATTATTTTTAATATTGCAAAGTTTTAAATTGTCCTTAACTGAGGTCAAGGTAGCTCAAGGAGACCGTTTCTTTTTTCGACCAAAGGTAGGGAGGAAGGGCGGGAGGGGGGAACACCCACTAAGCGGTCATTTGTCAACAATGAAAGGGCAGCCATTGTTGGTCATTTGCGGTTAGAAGGAAAGAATTTAAAAAGTTCATTTCGCAATGAATAGCAAAATAGCGGTTGAAGTAACAGGAATGATTTTCATAATTAAATATAAAACCTTTTAATGATAAAGGTGAAGGTGATATTAAAAATTCATAACAATTGATTAATTTTCGTCCAATTTTTTTGTACACTTCTTGTGTAATGCAGAAAAAATTATCCAAATATAATTACTTTCTAAATGTATTACATAAAATGATTGACTAAAATGTTGACATAAAATACAGATCAATATTTCTTACAGGTCATCAGTAATGTAGTTTGCAATATGATTAAGAGAGCTGTTTTGTTTATAAAGAATAAGAAAGTAAAGTCGGATACGAAAAGCACGCGGGTTAAATGTCTATCGCAATTTGAAGTTAAAAATTACTTTGTTAAGGGAACCAGGAATATAAAATTACAAATAAGAGATTCATTTGAAATTATATTCCCGACGAACAAGTTGTTCGCCGAAGGCGGCTAGTATGAAATAAAAGATAACGTACCAGAATAGATCCAACAGTCACATTTTCTTGCATTTCTTCGACTATGGAGAAATTATAGTAACTGTGAGTGAAAACAGGTTGCTGATCGTTGATGTCAACTACATTAACCGTCATGGGTGACACAGCAGTCTGAAAAAAACGAAAAATAATTTTAAAATGCAACTTATTTTCACACACATGAACTTATATTAAAATATTTATATAAGGGAAGTTTACTACGTTTACGGAAGAACTACTTTGTCTCTTACATTTATACCATCTGATACTTGTACTAATAAATCATAGCTTTGTTTCTTTTCGTAATCCATAACAGCAGCTGTCAGCACTTGACCACTAAAAAATAACAATAGGAATGTAAAAAGACTCATCAAACAAGATACATATTTATTAGTTCCAAAAATATTTTTTAAAGAAAATCTTGTATTATTTGAGCTAGCTTAATTACTTAGTTCGAGTGTCATATATGAATAGATCAATTGCATTTTTGCAGTTAAAAACTAAATCAATCATAGAAGTAATCATTCGATACAAAAATTATTATGGATTCATAAGCTCCTCAAGAGTTCATTGTGTTCTTAGTTGATGACACATTCCTAAGACAGAGCGTGTCATCTAATTAATAGAGAAGAACGGAACTGTTAAGAGAAGCTAAATTTTGTCTAATTTTTACTAAATATATTTATTTTACTTACGTTGATGGGTTGACAACAAAATTTCCTTCATCATTTCCAGCCACAATTGAAAATTCAAGCACAGTATCAGCATCGGGATCTTTGGCCTAATAAGATAAACAACAAGTGAGCAAAAGCTGTAGGGGGGAATTAATCAAAGTTTTATTATTTAAATGCTATTATTTAAGTTTTTAAATAATAACATTGTTTTATGACTTTTGTATAGCTCTCATACTTATATTTTATTATTTGTAACTCTTTATATATATATAAATTTAGTTATTACAAAATTATGATAAATAAACGTTAAAAACCAATATTTCCTCATTTTAACACTTATATTTTATTCTGCGTGTTTTATTGTTTATTATTTTATCTTTTGTTTAATAATATATTTGTAATTTTAGCAACTAATTTGATAAATTGAAAGCATTATAACTGTCATGAATGGAATTTAATTGAACATTTAGCCTACAGTAGAAAATAATTTTTTTTATGTTATAGATAATCAATATATGCTCTAATTTTTAGGTGAAATTGTCTTTTCTTATGTAATATTGTAATGCAATGTTTTCGATTATGTAACGGCAAATAAATTGCCGATGCTGAAAATGACAACAAAACCTGATAGAAATTCAGCTCTGAGCCCCCAAATTAAAATTGTTTGTTAAAAAGGTTTGAATGTTGTACAATCCATTCGACTACAATGAGCCAACAGTATGGAAATATCATAACTTCCTTTTTTCTCTTTTTAATCATCAAAAAAGAAGACATTTTTACTTTGAACTCTTAGATATAAATCATATTTTTTGACGTAACAAAATCTAGTTTACAGCCCAAGTAACAGTGGGCGAACTTTTCAAATAATCAACTTTACGTTGAAAATATTTTCATCATCATAAGGCTTTGATATATCGAGTCCCAAGCGCTCTGAGACGCGTCACACTTAAGTGATTAATACTTCCAGGTCTAATTTGCATACATTATTTTAAATTCTGTTGAAAGATGATAGTCCATGCAAAGTTCTCAGCCGTCCTTCAAAAGCTAAAGCAAATCCACCCATTAATGAATTAACAAGAGTCAAGCTCGAGTTTGGCCCACATAACGGAACTGTGGACCGGTTTGCTATGCCAAAGAACCAGGTATAAGAACTATTCACGTGCAAGCCTACACAAGGAATGAATGTCTTTTTACCGAAAAATGCACGACGCCCATAGTTAAAGATTGGAACTGTTAATGATAAACGGTGGGTTGATGGAAAGCAGTTCAATATGTTAGGAGATTACAATTTGGCTGTGTTTTATGGCCATAAGCCAAATTTCGCGCCAGTATGTTACAAATGAATTTACACAAAAGAGATTATATATTATATGGATTGGCATTTTGAATAGTTTATCTACGTCAATATGTTACAGGAAAACCTATACCAAAAAAATAGCATGTTACAAAAATTGGCATGTTGAACAGTTTTTACTCTCTCGTTTACGAAATAAACAAAGAGAAAGTATTGTAATCGTCAAAAAATTCGAACTCGAGATTTTGACGAATCTCCACGTTTTAGACCTCCCTGAGTCCGAAAAACACAATTTTGGGATTATTTCTGTCTGTGTACACAATAACTGGAAATTAGAGTTACGGGGATGAAATGTGGTATGTGATCTTGACATATAATTTGTCTACGGGAAGTCTGTTTGTCCGTCTGTCTGCGTTCATGTGTACACTATGACTCAAAAACTTGAATATTTAGATGGATAAAATTTGGTACACAATTTTAATCATCAGGAATGTAGGTCCGTATCAAAGTGTGGGCCAAATCCGTCAAATGGTTGACTGTCTGTCTGTCAGTATAATCGCATACTACTAAACATTATAACTCGTAAACTCTACGGCTTTGATAAATAAAAGTTGGTATGAGCCCTGCTAACATTAATTGCAGATCCGTGTCCAATTTTCGTTTCAATCGGTAGAAAAAAAGTTGTGCAAATCGTCTATTTGTCTTTTCTCATCACACAATGAAGCGAGGCCGTTTTTGCGTAATTGCGCGATTCACTTGTGCAAATCCTTTCCGTTTCTACCCACGCCTTTCGCTCCAAGCTTCCGATTTCCAAGATTTTTTTCTCCACTGCGTTAGGGACGCTTGTTCGTTTTACTTCCTTTTAGCTTATTTTTTATCCACATGTATAGGAGTATACGATAAAGTTTAGGGGAGACCACTCCCACTGGTTTGAAAATGTTGCGCCAATGTATTACAAATAAAACTACACAAAAGAGATTACACACTATAAGGTTCAGGAAGATGAATCGTTTTTCGGTTACGGTGAGCCAATATGTTACAGAGAAGCCTTCACATGAGACTGCCAGTTATAGGGATTGACACATTGCTTTTCGCTTAAGATAAATCAATATATTACAGGGAAACCGAGGATAAAGATTTTTGATACGATAGGGAAGGGTTGGAAGTTTTTTATTTATGTTGTACCAATATCATTAAAGAAAGCATATGAAACCCAGAGATTAGTTTAAAATATTAATTTTTGTATTTTATAGTCTACGCATATACTTTTGTGAAAATATAAGTTGTTAAGTGCATCAGTAATACTTCAAGACCAAAGCATCCATATTATTAATTTAGAAATAGGATACTGTAGACATATTGTTACTGTTTACATTATAAAAATTTTAGAGTATTATAAAAATAGAAATTCGACAAAAATAACTAGGAATTCCCTTTTCTATAGAAAATTGTTTTTTATTTAAGAAATGAAAGTTATTATGCACAAAAGTATTCGATTTAAATTTGTTATTTTATTAAATTTATTGCACAATCTCAATTTAAACAAATAATTTTATTCTAAATAAATATTTTTACTTTTATTAAATTTCTATAAGCATGAAACTTTTAAATATTTTGTCATCTTCTCATAAAGCAAAGCAGAATTATAAGAATTTTTAACTTCCTATTATATTACTGCTATTAAAATGGCGTTATATAATACCATAAGAATAACTAAATAGAGATTGAAAATAACTACTATCAATATTACAAACGGCAAATGAATGTAAAATCACTTTTTTTCGAAATTCTAAACAGTAAAAGACATGTAACCTGAAAATTAAAAATTCAGAAAACAAAGTGTAAAGGCCCATTTATAAGGATTGCACTATTATAAATTCTGCTTAATTAAATCATAGTCCGTCTAAATGAATAACAATGTTTAAAACATATTATTTTCAAATGAAAAGAAATGTGAAGTAGCAATATATTTTAGTTTCATTCCAAAACACACAACAAAAGTCATGTGCTGTCTATTGCCAATCCTTTACAGAATAACAAACATTGTTCGTGTCAGCTGAAACAGGCCAATTAATGAAAACTTGACAGAAGCTATTTCACGCTGACACCCTTTTTATCTCAATTCGCCTTTTGTGTGAGAGCATTTCTTGCTCTTGGACTAATTGCTGATTATATTTAATGAGACAATCTTTTTAGAAGGCAATATTGAAAGCAAAATGCTACTACAAATATTTTCAGAGTTTGCTTATAGAGAGGCTCATGCTCCCAATATTTTATAATTTTAATTCTTCATCCAGTATACTTGGGGAGGGGTGCATAGTTTTACCGGGTTAAAATGTGTTGAATTGTAGTTTGTTTTATTATTTCAGTGTTTAAAACAACAAACTTTTAATTTTTCTTCAGAGAAAACCCATGTTTAATAATTTAAAAATAATTAAATTAATAGTTGGTAATTAAATATTCGTGAATATTATAGATTAAATAAGCCTGCCAACACTAATGTCATTCAGGTGTCGATAATCAGAATGGATTAACTCATAATTTTCGCTAAACTAAACTAGGCATCATATTTTATAAACATCGAAAGTGAAGCAATTGACAAATGATGGTATATATAATAATAATATATATAGCTAATATAGGTAGCTAAAACCTTTCTAGAGGGAAAAAAACACGTGTTTTTACTTCAGTACGATGGTCAGCTTAATTTAACAAAAAAAAGTGGTTTGTCCCATCTGACTCCCAAAACTTAACTAATATGTTTAACTAAAAGGTGTCTATCTACCTTTTTAGCTTGAGAATACAGGAAGTTAACCATATAATGCAATATGCTCAAATTAACTCGAAAGAAGTCCCATCGATTGCTAAATTCTAGAATCAAATATCCGCATAATATTTTAAAATAATAAATACGACTTCTATTTTACTTAAACAAATCATATGAAAAGTAGTTTTTATATTCCTACGCACCGAATAACAATGTGAAGTGAATGCAACCTTCTTTCAAGATTTGCGCTAATAATCAGACTCGCCTTAGTAAAATGACAACTTCTTTCCGTCTGATGCCCAAATTTGTGTTTATTGAACTTCCTTTATGCTAACTCAGGTTACCGAAGCAGACGAGGCCGACAGGAAGGTCAAATAATGAATCCGTAGGTGGCTATATGGAAATAAATTAATTTATCGCATTATCTGCCGCCTACGCTAGTTCCTGCATCCAACGTAGCATTTATTAGTAAATATACCTAAAGTAAAGATAAAATAGGTTTATGATACCACAAGCATCAACTTTTATTTATGTCATCCAAAATTATTGTTTAAGTAGGATATTGTTAATAGCTTTAAATTCTATTCCTTTTACAAAAACTTTTAACTGTTCTTATAATTTTAACGGTTTATTTTCAAAATTATTCAAGGTTACTTGGTCAATCTAAGTACACAGATTCAAGTTTAAATGTTATTGGTTTCCGAGGATTTACCCTTGATTCCCCAAGACAATGATGTTATTATTCCAGATGAATCCCATAAAACCAAGCTGCATTTTGTTCCACTATCTTTAAATGTTAATGAATAATAAATACAACTGTCCTTGAATTCAAAACAGTATTTGTAAACAAAAACTTTATATTAGGAAAAAACTGTTGTACCAATTATAAACTTCAGTTGAAAATTTAATTTCCTAGTTTCTGCAGAAGTTACGATTTAAAAATGAAATAAGGAACTTCACTATTTTAACATTTTTATTCGTTTGAATTTTGCAAACACAATGGCCTAAGAAAGAGTTACTCAGAGATGTTGCATGTTTGAATATGACTATATTAATAAATTTAGAAAGATGACAGAGTAAAAATGCTTTTAGTACAATTCTTGCTCTATGTAAAGTCTTTGTTGTTCCCTTCCACATGTAGCACAATTGTGGATTGGTTTCCTTTCAAAAGTCTTCCAAAATCATTGGAATGTAAATTGTATTTTCTGCCTTTGTGATAGAATCAGCCAGTCTCGCTCAGATATTATTCATTTAACGACGTGCCATAAGTATTTGGTTTATGCGGTTTGCCTGATTGTCCGTTAGATCCGTGGAGTGGAAAAAGCCACTTTGTTAGCTCGAATTCAAAATACAAACAGTTGATGGTAAAGTTAAACATTTCGATTCTGTGATTTAATAGAAGGAGAAATTTTCAAAGTGTTAATCATAATACACAAGTAAATTATTATTCATACCTGCAGCTGGTAAACAAGTGCACCAGGAGGCAACGATTCCCCAATAAACGCTTCGTACGGTGCACCAATAAACTCTGGAGCATTATTGTTTATATCTTTGATGTTCACGTTGACAACGGCTACGGAGGATCTATTGATAAAGTTAAAGAAGCCAAAACTTAGAATGTTGACAAAATTATTAATATGTGAAATATAATGTATAGAATGACTTGATTCGTATATATTGCATGTGCTCTTAAATTTTTCTTTTATGGAAACTTTTACTATTGAAATTCCTATTTTCCAGTTATTTAACTCTATTAACTGGCTTATAATAGTATTAAAAACACTTTTCCAGAAAAAGCATATGTCTCATGTATTAAATTATTAGTTTGTAAGAGTTAATTTCAGTTAGCTAATACATGTACGCGCATACGCACTTGGATCGGATTCTGAGATTGGTCAAAAATAAGTAAAATAAACTTAAAGAATTTATGGTAAAATGTGTCTTTTCTAAGATATGAAACTGAATCCAAAATGTTTGTCAAACGATACTTTTAAACATTTATATCATTTCATATGTAACTGTTTGAAAAGACTGATATTGAATATTTACACCACCTTTCCGATTATACTGTTAATTTGAACGTAATTAATGTTAATTTCTAAAAATTGCCTTTTGGCCAATTATTAATGCAATTTGAATATCATTAAAGTCTCACGTTTCATTAAATAATCAATAATCTTCTATACAATAATATTGAAATGAACTGTCGTCTGAATATCATATAAATAATTTGTTATGTGAAAAAAGGAAGAAGTAATCTTTTGAAGATCACCCATGAAAATCAATAGCGCACATATAAAACGAATTTTAATCTACTTATACTATAATAAATATTTCGTACTTAAAAATTTTTATATATGGGTTCTTTTTGTCTCAAACCTGTGTCAGGCCCTTTATGAAGATATCATACTATAGCAAATATGCGTTTTTTTAAACTTGAGACATACTTTTCCTGGACTGAGAAATGTTAGAATTATTTTATTTCGGAAGTATTTATATGCTTAATGAAATCGTTCGCATCGCTATCTGTTTCAGTAAAGGGAAATTCATTTGTATGTGAAAACTGTTAGAAATTTCTTTAATGATGCCTTACCCGAAAGTCAACAACCAGTGTAAATCAGTTAAATGAGACCTCAACTAGTTAAAGAGGCTATACAACGTAGTGAATTTTACAATATCATTACAGATCTACTCTAACAGTTTGACAGAAGCAGGCAAAAAAAAACTTAGTGAAAGTTTCGTGGTTAAAAGAATTGTTATCTTATTCAAGAAAAATAGACTTCGTAAATATTTTACAATGGGCACCCCATACATTTTGTTTTACTTAAAAACAAGTAATCACTAAAAAAGTCACTTAACCGCTGTCACAATTTGTTACAGAAGGTGTACAGTATAACACGTTTTATAGTGTTATTACCTAACTACTCCCATACAGAAAGATAGCATCTGACCTACATCGTAGATACTATGTTTTCATCCTTGATATAATCGCCATTCGGGTCACTTTCAGATAATGGAAACTTCTTCTAGAAGTAACTATTTGGCAGAAAATGTAGGAGCTACCACATAATCAGCAGTGGGCATGTAATTCTCTGTGGTAATCTTTTTATTTTCACCTTTGTAGAACTGAAAGGCATCATCCATTTACACGTAGCCATTAATCGTTTAAAGTAACACAATTGGGTTATTCGTAGAAATCACTGAATCTTCATCAATCTTTTGTTGCTTCATCTTCACAATATGCACTCGGAAGGTTACTGAGGCAAAGTACGTTAGCAGCTTTTCTGATGTAAAAAAATGAGGACTGGTTTTTTTAATTAAAAATGTGCTGATTTCATTGGAAACTTCATAAAAAATAAGCAATAATTTTAGGCCAAATAGAATTTAATACTTATCCTATTAAGAAGAAATAAATCAATTGCATCCAATGTATGAGATTCAACACTACAAATATTAAAATAAAGTTTCAACTTCATTTTATGTAAATGCCTTTAACTATTGGTAGGGCAAATTTAACTCAAAATTAATTTTTACTACAATATCTTAATTTCAATCGGTCTATTTCAATTTAAATACCAATAATCAATCACATTAAACTTACAGACATCCAAAATGTTGTAGAACGGTTTTCATACAATGAGGTAGGAATATTATCATCCTCCATTCATCTCACACAGAAAGGGATACGAGTAAAAATCATGATCATTTTTCAAAGGTTCGAAGTCTATATCATATATTTTTTTCCACTCCATTCTTCAAATTATTCTAACCTTAAAGTATATACTGATTCTATGCGTAATGATTTCGGTAATTTTCAGATGGGTTGTAGCATGTGAAGATTAAAACAAATTTCGTGCAGAAGCTTGAATAGTTAAAATGTGCAGTTGACGGAAACTCCGAGGCTCAAACCGTAACCTTACACCCATCTCCTTCTTAAACGCATTGTTTAGTTTAGAAATAAAAACTAAATCGAACTTCTGTATAGTGCTGGACACACTGGAAATTTATATGAAGCACATTTCAAAAAATAAAATATACATATGTTTTGGTTACTTTTTTGTATCTTTTTAAGGTAACATTTTTGACTGAAACTTTAATAATAACATGACGACCTTTGCAGGAAACTTCTAACGAACACATTATTTCAGTAATTGATAATTAGTGTTTTAGTGCACAACAGACTGATGATTGCGTTATCTTCAAGAATATCAATTTTGTAGTTCACATTATAACCAACATTAACCTGATGTAGTTACAATTATTAAAACAACCTATTATTATGCTTCAAAATTTCTTCATCAACCATAAATCCGAGTTTTATAGCACATTCTCAATCACTAAATCACTGGAAAATTGTACAAAGTTCAAAGTTAATAGCTTAGTAGACCTTAAAAGAAATTCCTCACGTTAGAAACCAATTCAAATTCTCGTCATTCAGAATTGTAATTCCTTAAAACTACGCTTAAGGGAAAAAAATCCTTTATTCGAGGTCTCCATTTAAGGAACTATTTCGAAACAGTTAAATCTTTCATTGATTTCTGCCTCTCCCTTTGGTATGTATAATCACAGAAACATTTTATTGAAACATAACTGTTCTGCTAAAGACACTAACTGTCAGCATGCATTAGGAATTAGTGAAAATGGTCTTCAAAACTTTTTCCTGGAATCCATCAATCACCAAGCTTTCCATTGTTCTCGGTGATAAGGGAGGAGTTTTTTTATACTTTCGTTAACCTTGTTGAACATGAAATCAGGTTAATGAGCAGTTTGATAAGGCTGCTACTGTTTAGCGTTTTAAATCACGATTTTACTGTTGAAATAATTAAATAGCCTTTGGACTGATCAGGAAAAATCAGTTAGAAACAATCCTAAACATCTCACTTGTCACTTTTACGGGCAATTTTCAATCCATAAAAGGAACTTATTGCATATCTCATTGTGGCATTATTGCAAATACTTTTTTAGCCTTGGTGGAAATTCCAAACAGCATGACTGCAGATAATGCTGTCCGTGATTGCTCATAATTGCAAATAATCCATGTTAGTGGAAAAATAACCACCAGGTCGAAAAGTTTTTATTTTAACTTAAACACTTCAGCAAGGTTTTGCTTATATTTCTAATTATTTGAGAAATAATAATGGCATTTTTCTGTCTTGGAAAAGCAAAGGCATATCTTTCACCCTGATCGGTTGAATGATTATGAGTTGCTTAAATCTCACAACAAATATATTGCCAAACATGCAAGCTAAACACTTATAATTTTAAATACACAGAGATTTTTCTTAAATCAAAACTAATGAAACAGAGATTTTAGTTAGATGACTCATGCATCGAATTACCTCAGATTTAAATTTTCAAAAAAAGATGTTTCAATTGACACATAATTCTTAACGTAATTTCACAAATTATTGCCATTGCTAATGTAATTTATTCATCTTTATTATTATATGCGAACATGCTGCAACAAAAAATACGCCAAATATCATTACAAAACAAATCATATGAAATATAATTATTAATACAATTATAGAAGTGATTATATTAAAAAAAATAGCGAAAATTAGCTGAAACTAGGTTTTAGCTGAAGACAAACTATCAAGAAACTAGAAAAGGGAAAATAAAATTAAACTATAATAGGAGCAAAGGAGATTCGAGTGAATCAATTTGGTTTCTATAAATTTGCTTTTACACAGCGATAACCAAAATTCCATTGGTAAAAAATGAATTGACATGTGTTTACATTTGCATCAGCAAACAACTTTCCTTCTATATATTTTAACCACTATGATTTATTATGATTACCACTATGATTATCCAAAAGATTAGAGCACGTTTCAAGATAATAAAAAGGTGAAACAAAATTATGAATTAACCTGATAAAATCCAAAACATTAAAAAAAGGCTTGTGTTAATGGTTTAATGAATATTTGAATAAGATGCATATAAATTTGGAGAAATTATCTTCGATTTTTCACTGAAGTCCAAAAAATTGTACCTATTCATAATAATAGTAATGTTATTATGTTTTAAATCATTTATAATGAATGATGCCTATATTTTTTACATAGCAATTTTCTCACTTTTAGATCATTTGCAGATATATTTAAGAGCTATTCGTTATTTTATAATCCACTAATAATATATCCCATGACTGACAGATTTCAGATTTATCCCCTGGTCTTTATTGGCCGCGGTGGCCTAGTGGTAAGGTCTCGACCTCGTGACCGGAGGGTCGCAGGTTCGAGACCCGATTCCACTGAAGATCCGCCGTGTATGGGGCCTGTTGCACGCTAAATCATACGTAGTGGCCAAACGTCCTCCCGTTGGTGTGGCGCGGAAGTTTGGAGAGGGGGGTGCCAGCTCAGGTGTCGTCCTCGTCATCTGACCGCGGTTCAAAATTACGAGGTCCGTCCCTAAATAGCCCTCGTGTTGCTTCAAAACGGGACGTTAATATAACCTAACCTAACCTAACCTGGTCTTTATTCTTTAATCTGCGTTGGGTAAGTAAAGAATTGTTCTTTTCGCGACAAATCAAACCTGAATATAAATCGATAGAAATAATTAGAAATATTGATTACCTGCGTTCCGATTCGATTCTTGCAAGATCTGAGGCTTGAACGAAGAAAGTGTAGCGTGCAGGTTTTTCCCTAATAGCTCTGAAGGATTCCAGAATGTAAACGGATCCATTTTCAGGGTGGACGTCAAAAGGAACCGTCTGGCTTAAACTGTCATTCTGTCGGCGATATCGGACAACGCCGTTAACGTCTAAATCAGGGTCCAGAGCTATAACCTGAAAAAAATAAACACTCACATTTTGATAAATCGCGATATATGAACTTTATGTATCGAAAGGTATAAAAACTTAACCTATAGATTAAAAAAGAAGGAAATATAAATATATTTATTTGGGAAAATAGCATCTAAAAAATGAAAAGCAAAGGATAGTTATTCCTTCTATAGGTTATTCTTCTATAGATTTACAGATTTACTTGAAATTCCACATGAGTTCTCTTTAATTTAAAGCATCAACTAAAATATGAAGGACTTTAGAATGGAAAATTCAACAAAGCTGAGTATTTGAAGGTTAAGTCGGAATGGGGAAAAGTAATCGCACGATTGTTTGTTTAATTCGCGATCTTTAACTGAAAAAAGCGCATGAAAAGAATGTAGCGTATTTAGACATGTCAAGTGTACTGATAAACAAGAGAAGTAAACGAGTAACATAAAAAAAAGAGATGATTTAAGAAGAAGAAATATAAAAGCGACTAAAAGTTAGTTCGCATTTAAAAAAATTATTTTCATCACAGAAATACGTATAACTATTGAATTTCTGTCTGTAAATATAAAAAAATTAAGTAGTAATTAAAAACTGAGAAATTATTTATTTCGTTTAGTGGAATTATTCTTTACTTTCACAAAAAATTAAAATTTTCAGAATTTTCCAAGATAACCGTTATTAATAGAAAATTTAATTAATAAATACCGTCTTTTCAGATAATTATTTCCCGAATATTTAATAACAAATCTTTTTAAGAGCATTTCTTCTTATGCAGCTATATCTTCAGCAAAAAAAGGAAGTATTTCGCAAAGTTTGACAATTTTTTCAATAAAACTAACAATTATAAAGGATTACAGTCAGTTCTTTGCCATTTTTTAAAACCAAAATGAAAAAGATTCTTTATTCAAACAAAAAGTAATTAATATACTTCAAATTCTGCAGAGGATAAATAATTCAGCATTTAGGTCAGTAATGATTGCAGGAAACAGTCTACATACTTGTCCAACTACAGAACCGGGTTCATCCACTTCAGTAGCACTAAACACATAGACACTGCTTGGTACGAACTGTGGATTGTTATCGTTAGCATCCAGAAGATGAACTTCAACGACGGCTGGTGTGGGCTTGGCGTTGGGATTGACATTGGGTTTCTTTTCTTTGGCAAACACTCGCATGCGGATGACGTCCTTAGTTTCTCTGTCCAGCTTACTGGGGTCTTTGACGCTGATGGAACCACCCGTTGGGTCGATGGAGAACGCACCAGATTCGTCTTCTAATTCGTACCGGAATTCCGCGTTGTCCCCCTATGGAAGCAAAAAATTGTTAAATAAACAAGTTTGGATAGGTGTGTAAGAAAGGCTAATCTAAATCTTTGCGCGAAATTCAAGCAATGGAGTAATTCCAAAACATCTATAAAAGTCATATTATATTGTGACGTAAAGGATACGATGCAGCGAAGCTTTGCAAAGACCACAAATTACAATATTAGAATGATAAGACATAGCATCGCATTGTGTAAAACTGCAAAATATTGAAAAAAACCCGGTCTAACAAGTGATAGACATTTTTTTTTCGTCTAGTTAATAAAATATAGCTACTTTGATACATCTAATAAAATTGAAGAACAGTACTAACAAATTTTAAGCTATTCTCCTGGGATCCATATTTATATAAATTTACTAAGCATCACTTATGTAAACTAAAAAATAAAGTTTGCGTTTGTTTAGCATCTTTTTCTCCAGAAATTTATTTTCAAATATTCATTTCATTCATCATCCCTATATCCTTGCAGTGTTTACACAATGATGTCATGGTTTTCATTGGCGCAGAAGCCAGATATGACCATTCTATGTGAAGTTTAAATGAAGTGCGCGAGTAGTTTCTTTGTGGTGGAATAACATTCCAAAAAAAATTTAAATTTTTTTAATTTAAAAATTATATTTTAAAATTTATATCATTTTTAAAATTTATATTTTGATGGAAAAAATGTTGGCTTTTATGCTTCCAAAGAATGTGCTTGTACTTTCTAGTTTAGTTTACTTTTTCTAAATGGAATTCACAAATGTATTCTAGCGTCTGTCTTATCTTTAAAATACATTTGAAAGTAGATTTTGTTTAGGGACGAAGGAAGAGAAATTTATATAAAACGTGACTAGGATCTGGGCATAGTTCCAAATTAGTTTTACTCTTAAAATGTTTAGATTCCGCCTTAGATCCGACCTTTATATCATAGGTTATTTTATGAACGTTTTGCAATTTCAGCATTATTCATTAATTTTACTTTTTTATCTTTATTCCGTCTCTTTAGTTTATGAAACTAAAACGTATCAACTTGAGGTTTTAAATATGAAACTAATGCCACTATACGCTCCTCCACCTAGAATCATGATATTCCTTATCAGTTTGGATGAGCCTATCTAAATGTATTAGATACTTTATAAAATACAGGACTTGTTCAAATCTGTATTTCTAAAATAAATTGAACTTTATAGAGTGAACACTAAAAGTGAAACATAAAGTTTCATACATTTAAAAGATTGGTTTTTAAAGTATCAATTCTTGAGAAATCGAATACCAACAAAGCATCGTCATATATCTCTTTTCGTATCCCGGAAAAAGGTTTTGAAAAACAATTTATTTGAATATGGAATATTCAATGGGCTTTTATAATATTTAAACTACAATAAGAAGCAACTATATGATAAACATATTTTTTTAAAAAATACATTTTGAATTTTATTTGAAACTGTTTTAGTAAACTATAAACACACGAGTACATTTGTAAAGGTTTTCCATCGTTAGGGTTAAGAAGTTTTCTTCAGAACTTTTCAAAAGTTCACATTTTTTAAAAAAATTATCAAGTAGAAATTGTAGTATGAATCATATCGACGCTTCTTTAGATATTTCATCAGAATCATACTGAAATACCTAGAGATACTCAATATTTCTGCGGAGGAAACTTGCGAAGACAACTAATAAAATGTTTTTTAAGCACTCTTTTATTAATGTACTAAAAAGTAGAGTATTATTATTTTTTAACAGAAATCAGAAGTTCAGAACAAAAAAAAAAAGAAAACGAGAAGCGCTGATAGTCATAATTCAAGTTAATTGGAATTTTAATCACATTTAAATAGATTTTAATTTTTAATGAATATTTAGAGATTTTCTTTCTTTTCATATTCATTGTGACTGACATTTCCTTATCTCATTGTTTTGAACGCTTCAGACTTTTACGCTTTTGCTTCCACCTCCAAATTTGTTATTGAAAAAATCAATATTCAACTCTTTTAATGATATATGATGATAATATGATATATGATGGTGAAATAATAGCTGATATTAGATAGTGAAATATTTAAATTTACATCAAATATAAGTAAAAAGATAAGAAATGTATGCTTAGGAGATTTTCGTTGTTTTTTAGTGTACATCAAATATTAGTATAGAAATAAAGAATGTATGCTTACGGAATCTTCATCGAAGGCTGAGACTTGGACGACAGTAAAACCAGGGGGCAGATTTTCCATAACAGTGATGTTGTACATTTCATATTCGAATTCCGGAAGGTTGTCGTTCACGTCAAGAACCTGGACATCTACTTTGGCTGTTGCTGTCCTCAAACTGTTGTCTGTTTGTGTTGCCTGAAAAAAAATCAAAATCTTTCTTAAATAATCCTCCTTATTTATTTTTAATTCTAAGTGCAAAAGAATCTCTCACTGGACAACCGGGGAAGTTAAGGAAAGACGGATAAGAAATTCTGCCAGATAACTGAATTTATCTTTCGGATATTTAATCTGTTTGCTTTGTGTGGCATTATTTGTGGAAAAGACACAATAATAAAATCATTGTTCGTGTTTTTCAGTACTTATCCCAAGTAAATAATATCTAAAGTAACTGAAAGTAGAGATAAAATTGTTAAATGGTAATCTGCAAAATATATGCTTATTTCTTCATTAATATTTAATCCAAATAAGAATAATTTATAAAAAAAATTATATTTAAGCAAAAGATTACAGGATACATTAAGGCATGAAGATATCTGTGAAGTACCTAATTTATTGTTGTATAATCTTTCTGTAAGCAATTGTTTCATAAATTTAATATTGCTCGACAAACCTTAATAATCAATCAGTTTGCTTTCCATGATAAAAATAATTACGTGTTTTAGTCTAATAAATATAAATACAATACTTTCCACGAATTATTGTTACTCAGAATGAAAAGAGAATATAAAACAATAATGGAATATGATCATCAAAACATATTTATATGGATAAATGAAGCAAGTGTAGTGTTTTTATAATACGTGTAGCATTCCAGAAGACAAAGTTGTGTTAGTGGGTAACAAAAAAATGTATTAATTCTCACTTTAAACCATTAAATAGTGCAACTCAAATATACTTGAGACACAGTGAAATTATTACACTACTTCTTTCAAGTAAATTCAATTCTTTAGAAATTCAGTTCGCAATATTTAAAGCAATCGATATTGATTTTGTTTTAAATATAACTTAGAATAACATGACAACAACAAAAAAGTTTGAAAAGGTGTCGCATGTTATTATTTTGGAATCTTATAGAAAATTAACGTACTTCTCACGAACATAAAACGAGAAAAAATCCACAAGCTAGACTAGACTACTACTACTAGCTATTACTAGAGTTATGGAAGATAATATTACGATGTTTAATAAAGCGATGAAAAAAATCTTCACGCTAAACATCAGTTTGAAAAGAAAATAATTCAACTAAAAAAATAACAGATTTCCAACGAAGAGTGGAAATTAAAAAGAATCTTGTCAAGTCTATTTTTCAGCTCTGATTTTTTATACTTTTTTTTCAAAGAAGGAAAGGGTAAGTTTTTATTTTAGTATTGCTCATATCTTGAATGACTCATATCTTTTCGCTTGCAAGTTGCTAAAAAACGATGCATAAAAGACGTTTTTTTCTGATTTAAGCACTTTATATTATCTGCGTTTAACAGCGTTAAGATTATGGAGTTTATTTAAAAGATGAAAGATCGAGATATATTTTCTTTCAGAGATCGAGAGTTTTCTTCCTGCACTTCCCCGTAGCTTTTTATAGATATTTTCAGTCAACTTTATTTATTAACTGCATCAAAGATTTGATACGAGGTGATTAATGAATAACGAAACAGCGAAATGCAATCTAAATGTGCTATTTAAATTAAGATAAATGCTGATGAAAGTTGCCCTTTTGACAGAAGAGCGTTTATCGATAAAAGAAGTGGGGAAGGAGTTCTTCACATTCAAAACAAAGACATGAGTTGCTTGTTCGATATGTTGCTTATAACTTTTTAAAAATTTAACTCAGTAGACTAGTAAGTTTAAATTAATTACGCATGAACAGCAATTGGATGTAGTTGTGCAATCTGGAACTAACAAATTATTATGGCTTTCCGATTCATTCTTTTCCACTACACCTAAATGAATGTAGTGAACGATATAAAATTGAAATAACTTCAGTCACACACCAGCAACAATTAATTTTTAAAAAAGCCGCAAAAGCAATTTTTTTATTAAATTTGAGGAAAGCTACATCTCAAAACGTGTATTTTGGGATTGATCACCTAACTCGCAACTAAGCGTAAAATTTCTCATAATCATTAATAAATAATTCACTATAAAAAATTCCAAAATATTATTTAAAATAAAACTCAAGCGCATTATCGATTGATTAAAAAGGAAGCAGGAAATTTGTCATATGCATCAACACACGAGAAAATTAAAATAATATATTAATTTCAAACACATTTTTTATTATTTTACTCTGGATTTATACGCAAAAAAAGAACCATATGCAACAAAATTTTTCTATAATTAAAATGAAACGCAAAATTAAACTGAATGTCAAATTTCCTAATACTTTTATAAATTTTATTTCAAAACCTTCAATGAACAAAATTATTATGATATGCTTATTTTCACTTTTATTGGATAAATATAACTTATAAGAGTAAACATTTTTACTCAATTGGGCAATTAGTGGTGATTTGTTAAAATTCTAAACGTTTTAAAATTTAAGAAGTAATATGAAAAATAATATTTAAGGGTTTACTTAAATGAAGTTCAAAATGAATTAGCTGGCAATTTGTCAATCCTTCGGCCTTTGAATGCATGAAACTGACAATATTTTGTAAATTTTTTAAATTTTAAATAAAAGTCAAATCTTACGGAACAAAAGAAGTAATTTAGATTTAAATTAGAGAAAAAAACTGAAAGCAAGAAATCAAAATATGACAAATAATTATATTAATTTGAAATATTTTTGAGAAAGTTAGTTCCAACCTTATCAAAGCAAGAAAGAAAAAAATAATTTCAATGTCTAGGCTTCTCATTATGTCTATGCTTTCCCTGGATTTTTGAAAATTACCTTCTTAACACATCATTTATATAATTTTAATTTCTATAATTACAACAGTTATCATAATTTCCTCTTGAAAGTTGTTAAATGCATCAGCTCGCTTTGATTTTTTTTAGACTAAAACTATTCGTACCACGTTAGAAAACCAGTTTTAATTTTGCAGATTAAGCAGACTTCTAAAGTATGTTATGGACTAACCTTGCACTCACTAAATTACAGAATAAAAAGGAAAGTTAACTTTTCATAGTTGATAGAAAGCAATTTCAAAACTGCAATCATGCAAATTATATTAAATAAAAAAATTGTACTCGACATTACACGTTATAAGAGCTTCTTTACTAAAAATTCTTAAAGAAAAACTTTAAAATAATGTGCGTAATTGATCATTTTGTGAATTTAACAATTAAATGCGACGAAGGCAGACTACTAAACAATCAACCAAAGGAAAATAAAACTTTTTACATCAAATTCATAAGCAGCGATGACAGATTATTTAAAACAGTTGATAAATTGAGATATTATAAAGCAATGCATCTGAATTGAGGAACAATCTGTCATATATTAAACAAACATTAAATTGTTTATAAAGCAATTTTAATAATATAAATTGAATTTTCTTCCTTTCAAATATAATTTATCACAATTTTCCATCTCAAAATTTTCTCCTTTTCAAGATATCAGTCATTTTCATATGAGCCATGACAGAACGAAATAAGTTGCACAAAAAATATTTATTAATCTTTTTTTTAATTAACTCTGTTATTCAGATATTTATTTTAAACATGCGTATTACTTCCCAAAGGCAATGCACTACTACAAAAAAAACTTAATAAATTGTAATAATAACAAATATGTGAAATTTGTTTATGGCTAATGCGTTAGAATACTCTTTTATTGCTTTACAAATTTAATGATGAAAGTTTTCGAATTTCAATATGAATTATCAACGAATGAAGTTCAAAAATTTATACAAAATTGAAAATTTGTTTTCAATAGTTTCATCAATGTGAACCTACTGATTACCTCTGAGTTTCTGAGTCCAAGATCAGTAAATAATTTTTTTAATGTCGTTTTTGTCATGGTTTACTGCAATCTGTTAGCAGCTTTTCAAGTTTAAATAGCAATATACTTTAACTTGAAGTATAACTTTAAAAAATTTACAACGAATGAAACAACAAAGGAAAATTAACTTATCAAGAAATGCTTAGAATATAAAAGAAGTATCATGCAAACAAATTTTAAATCGCCAAAATATAATTAAGTATCTAACGTAATAGAAAGTAGTACGTTCTAAAAGGATATAATAAAATTAATATTTTGCTAGAACTGAGCGTAAGTACATATCTCGGTGAAATATCAAAGAATAGATTCGGTTCGATTTTGTCACTAAAAGCTTTCAGATAGGAATATGGATCAGCAGATACATTTCGAAAAATGGAAACATCATGTAAAGATTTAGATCTAAATTAAGTAATTTCGTTAGTCACATATTAAATGCTAATATCTACCATGAAATATTCATGAGAGGAATCATCGTCATTTTCTTTTTACAAATATAAATGAAATTTCGAATCGTTCTGATAATCTTCAATATTTTCTTGTAGAATTCCTTTCGGTAATTAATTTACTGTTTTTATGATGACAATCGTCTAATTTTAGAGATAACACAATCAGATATGATAATTGTAAACATTTTTAACTAGCTAAAGTAAAGCAGTTTTAGAAATTTTGTCTCTCAAGAACTTCTTGTTTTGAGACACTTTTAGTAACTGAAAACAGGCAGCCAAACCTAGCGAACAACATCTGTTAACCAAGTCTAAACTAGATCAGGATTTTAACCCTGAAAACACTTTTCAAAAAGGAAAAGAGAAGAGAAACAAACAAGTTCACATGGTTCGATAACTGCTCTATTTCTACTCAGCCCGACTCTTAACGAGACAATTCCAAAAATCGGCTGCCCGAAGAGAAGAAAAAAAAAAAAATTCTAAATTCTCTCCGATCATATTTGGGTTCTGTGGAACGGATACCGTTGCAACTAACAATGGCTGCGAAAATATGAAAGAAACAGAGGATGAATAAGAAAAAACAGAAATGAACAAAATAAAAAGAAGAAAAATCGGAATCCAGAAGAAAGTGTGTCAAGCTTGTATTCTCAAGGTGATCAAGCGTTTACTTTCTCACGTGTATACAGCCCTTGCGGAGGAGGAGGAATTTTTGCGATGACCGCCCTGTTTTACTCGAATTTCTGGCCCTTACGTCAGACTTACTGCGGCCATGAGGTCAAGCATTCAGTGGCGGCGCTTTCTCTTTGTTCTGTCGCTCGATGGGACGATAAGGTTGTTAAAAGGGGTATTAAAAGGAATGGTAGTTTATAAGATATTTGATGTTTAGGAAACATTAGGGCTGATATTTATTTCAGTGCGATTCATATTCCAGCAGTCCTCATGAATGGCCTTCTTTTTGCATAATTTTTCAAGCCAAAACAAATATAATGTACATTAATTAATAAATTATTGTATTAGTTTTTTTTAAATGAGAATTTCATTATGTTTATTTTTTAATGGCAAATAATTGCCTTCTTTATTTTCAAGGTCTCTTATATACAGTATAATCACTGACAACCCTAGTTAGCAATCATTGCACAGTTCTGAATAATAACATACTGTATTTGAACGTAATTTATGCATTTGAACGTGATTCAGCTTTAAGCATCAACAACCAATATATATAACGCATGTGTTGAAACTCTACATTTGTAACGAAAATTATTTAGTGTCATAGAGCTCATTTTTGCCCTAAAATTCATATAAACACATAGTACGTCATTCATCGGTAATGCGGTTTCCTAAGAGCTTGAGTTGTCAGTGGCCATAGGCACATTTAGAAAATAAAGTACGTACCGCGTGAAGGAAAACCACTCATTAAACGAGACGGCGACCCCTACGACTTTATTTTATAGTTTTTACCACCGGCAACTAATGTGTCGTACTTTAAAGATGACGAAAACTTTTATAAACAATAAAAAATATCAAAAACTTTGCATTTGTTCTGGTTACTTTCGAGTTGTTTATATAACATCGTTTTATGTAAATTTTGGTACAGAAATTTGAAATTATCTTTAACCCTGTTCCTTCGATATTTGTAAAAATTTTGAATGAAATTTAATTAAGTCTTAAAACTTGTCTATTTCTATTTAGCTATAAAATATGCAATACCCCCAGAAAAAGCATTTTATTTTTGTTTAAAAATAAAAATTCATTAATGTGGAACTTTAAATTGATTAATAATTCTTCTATTTATTGCTAAATTAGGAATAAAAGATATGCGATTGTCAAAGACAGCTTAAAGGAATGGAAAAAGCTTTCCTTTTATCAACTTCAGCGGCTCACAATCTTTCAAATCTCATTGATCTATTCAAGATTAATCTAGAGGCAACTTATATGACGACAATCACAAAAACGATGAAAAATTATGTATTGAACGATCCCTATAGATGGTTTACTTTAAACCTACTCTGGTTACGATGAAATCGCATTCAATGAAGAAGTTATGTCTGTAATTTAGAAATGTTAGGGGCGTTAGCAATGTTTCTTGGATTCCATTCCATTATATTCGTCATTTTCATAAATTCGCTGACATTAAATATTTGAATTTGAATTTATGCGATTAGAAGTTCAAAAGATGAAATGATGCATATATATTTTTTGGTCATACATATCTTTGCCCTACGAAATGCTTCTCATAATTTTCATACATTTATTATTAGGAGAGTAGAAGTTCAGAAAAAGAAATAATGCATGTATATTTTAGTGTCATACATATTCTTTGTCCTACGAAATGCTTCTCATTATTTTCATACATCTATTATTAGAAGATTAGAAGTTCAAAAAAAGAAATAATGCATATATATTTTTGTGTCATACATATCTTTGCTCTATGAAATTCTTCTCATAATTTTCATACATCTATAATCCATGCTTATTTTTTAAATTTTATGTGTATTACATAGTAGACGCAGGACCCAAAATATTAAAAAATCTTAACCATCAATTTCTGAACACTGTTTCTTATTTCATTTAATTATGTTTATGATTTGGATTCTTTTAATTTTAAATTAGAACGGACCAACATTTAATGCCTGAAAAAGAAAAGCAACGTATTCGTGACTTTTCTTTCGAATAGTCTGCAAAACAGCTTTCGCAATTTCGAAACTAATCCAAACACAGGATAAGAATTCTCAGGCTTACTACAGTCGCTAAATTTAGACTAAGCCGCTTATCTGTAGAACGGCGATGGAGAGGATGGAGAGTTAGTTCTTTTTCGCAGTTAAGTACGGTTTTACTTAAACTTAAGAATTCTTCGGAAAACTAGCGCATCCTTGAAGAAACAAACCGTAACTTTTAGAGCTTTCAGTACAAGGGAATTATTCTGCTTAAGTTCTCTAACTCTATTGCTGTTTCAAGAAAAGTGGCTTACGTTATATAAATTAATGCATTTAAATTGTGAAAAATAATTTTTGTCCCTAATGTGTACTGATGAAAAGGAATCCTATTTTTGTGGAAACACAAATTCAAGAACTTGGTTGATACGTTTTAAAGTTATTTCAAGTTTCTCAATTACAGAAATTATGTAAAGCATTCCTATAATGCTTTAAAATTGTGCTATTAGTTTGTATTCTTTCATATTGTCACGTGTCAGAACTAGCTAATAGCTAAAGTTTGAGCTATCAAAATAGGACTAGAAAGAGATAACAGGGACTATATATTTTGATGGGTTGTGTTTGACTTAGTAGGTAAAGATATTCCATTTTGCAGTTCATTATCGCTTTCTTTTTTTATCTTATTCTAAATTATACTTTTATTATTCGTGTAATTTCATGTTTTCTTTCTTCTTCGTTGTTTTTAATTAACTTCCTTATTTTCTCGAATAAAATTGTTTAATTGAAGCCTTTTATTACCAGTTGAAGCCTTTTATTACAGTTGACAACATAAATACTGCACAATTTTACCGACCAACAATACCGTTCATTTTTCACCAACGTAGACCGTTCAAGATCTCATGAATTTATCTCCATTCTACGAATAGTATGCATCATAGGAACGATCATTTTGAAAGATGTATTATAAACATTAAAGAATACAGGGTAAATTTAAAAATCCAGGTCTCAATATTGTAATGATTCCGATTATTTATTTATTTATTTTTCGGTAAAAAATAATCCAATTTAATTATAAATTTAACTATCATTTATTTCTTATTCCTATCAATGACATCCTGCATTATTTTGAATTTGCTTCCAGATATGAAAAGCAAAAAGGTTTCGACATAAGATTTGAGTTCATCTTCAGAAAGACTGGTGCATTTTAAAATTTCACAAACCTCTGCAAACAACTGATTGATCGTCATTCCATGAAATGATTTTCCAATGCATTATTATCCTATGCATGAATTATGAATATCGCAATAAAATAAATACCATAAATCAAGTTAATGGCCAACACTATCAGTTTCATGGGGAAAAACACTTTCTAGATCTTCCAAGAGCCTAGAAAAATTAACCTATTGTTGCAAGTTTACTTATCATCATTGGGAAGATTGACATTTACCTCCACATTTGACTTAAGCATTCAAAAGAAGGTCAACATTTCAATGCAAATTTCTAACAGTAGCGTTTCTAAACAATTTAACATTCTGAGCCTAATGATACCACAGGTAGACAAATTACATTCTTCCCAGAAACAACTAGGTCACAGTCGAAAGTGAATAATTTATATCCATTATTTATACATGATGTACTACTGGTGATCCTCATTGCTACGAAAACATGTGTTTTGGAGGCTACAAAGTCGTGCTTCATTCGTTTGCATTAACTCAATGACATCACGCTGAGAAATGACGTCACCTTTAATCGACCTTTGTCTCCAAGTCCCGCCCTTTGAACTAGCAGCTGTCTCATGTCTAATTTACAAGGTTTCCGAATCCCTAATGAAAACGGAATTTCAGGTGTGCGACTTCAAAGGGTCTGTTGTATTTCATTAGAATTACATGACAGTTGACGTTTCAGTTCGGTAATGATTACGGTAATAAGCTCATTTGTCTTTCAAAATGCTATTTAAATGAATTGGAATTTTTAAGGTTTCTGGAAATGCTGATTGACTGAATAAGGGTTTTGTTGTGTAAACGAAAATTTGCATAGACTTCCTGTCAAATGCATATCTTAGTTCATTAGGGAATGGTGATAAGAAATTTCTAATACCAAGGGCAAAAGGAAAACAGTAACGAATTAGAATTTAAATGCTTCTTTGAAAATAGAACTGGTATAATTTCAGATCATTATTTTCAAAGAAGTAATTGTATTTCTTGTCACATACTTATGGTGCTTTATTTTTACAACATACAAAGATTTGACTTTTGGAATAAATTTCATATCAAGTCTTCATTTAAAGCATTTCTAAAAAAAATGATGGAACTATTACATTCAAATGCATCATTAATTTTTGATTCGATTATTTATTGAGTAAAAATTTGAATTAAAATAGGTTTAATAATTCATTTTTGTTCAGTTGAAATTAATTGTGAACTGCAATATTTTTTTTTCTCTCAGGTACTTTGTTAAGTTCTAAACTTAATACCTTTATACTGTTCTGTCATTTTTGAGTTAATCTGAGGGTATTATGAAGTTTCAGGTAGTTTATTCTATACAAACAGGATCGGATTAATTGTATTTTAGTTACTCCAGGAAGGAAGAATATAAATTCAAATCAGAATTTTTCGGTCAAATTTAATCTCAAAGTTCATTGATCGCCTCTGATATGATAGAATTCTTAATAATACTTTTAGATGCTTAATTATATACAGTTCAGTTCATTTTAAACTTATAGGCATCTAATTTTATTCTCACAAAATAAAATGCTATATTTCAATTAATATTTGGCAGAAGGCAGAATTTCGTTTTGCACTGTCATTTCCTCAATACCGCCGTAATTACAATCTAAATTGTATTTTAAAATCGCTTTAGAAACTTGCGACAACTATTTGACGATTAGAAGTTGTTTGGCAAGTAAATCTATCACATCTGACATGGGTGGAGACGAAAAGGCATTGTCAATGGCTCAACTTGTGAAAGCTTAGGCTTAAATATTTCCAAAAATCCTTTAAAATTGCACGAAGTTTTCTTAGTTTGTTATCTTTTTTATTTCTTACTAACATGCCTCAGTTATAAGTTAACTCTATAGTAAAACACTCAAAGAAAGAAAGTTGCTGTTCTAAACTATTTACTTGACTGAAAACCGCTTAACTTAAACCGGTTAACCTATTACATAGCTGTTTCTACATTCGTTTAATATTTGTTTCGCTAACACTGAATTTTAATCTCTTTATCTGAACTGTTGTTGCAGCAATAGTTATGTAAAGTTTGACATGGAAGGAAAATGTCTTAACTCCGCTCCTTATACTTCGCATTTCTCTCAAATACGAATATTGACAGCTCGGATTTTTAAAAAAAATCATAAATGCATTATAAACATGATTTAGCATTACTTATGGGATTGGTTGAAGACTCAACATAATTTTGTTTGTCAGACTTAGCAAGATATAAGAAATGCTGCAAAGTTTGCTTTCTCTATAATAAACATTAAATAAATCATATTAAATAACCAAATAAAAGATGGGAAGATAGAATGATAAAAACATTATGCAAGCATATTTATGGGTAGTGAAAAAAATATTAAAAATCGTCAGGAAAAGAAAGAAAATTAAACTGCCATGTTAGCATAACAGCTTTCATGTGCACGTACATTAAAAGAAATATTTCAATTTAAAAATAAACAATAAAATTGAATTGTCGTAAAATTTCATTCCTATAGACCAAACAATATCAAATATTCAAAACTATATAGCCATTTTCGTATAATACGATATTCTGATAACACATTTTCTATGTAAATTGGCATCGAAATTTCGACAACACTCCTTTAATGTGACCTTCTGAAGATACAGTTTCCATTAACACAATGTAAAAAAACGACATTATTATGGCAATTAAACGAATACACAGCCGTCACCTACCTTCAACTCAGCATTCTGACATCCTTATTTCAACGAAGTAGAAAGCGAAACCATTTGTTAACCGAATCAAGAAGGTTGAATGTATAATAAAATAAAAATTATGGTAAATAAATACCATGTTATTCAATTGGCTGGAAGGACTGCAATTTCGGCCAACGCATGAGACAATGTGCTCTACCAAAAACAATCCTACATTTTAAAATTCTTCGAAATTTATATACGGAACTTAAATAACTTGGCAAAATCTCCGTCCTCTTATTTCAGAAAACAACTGCTATTACCGAAAGTATTTACTTCCCTGTTACTTATCCCACAACCTGGAGACTAAATTTATACGATTCAAACGACAAGCTGGCATATAAACTGGCAAAATTTCTATCTTAAGTGTAGCTCAGAGGAAAAAAGAAGAAGAAAAATCCATCCAATCTTTCCAAACTATGATCGGACATCAGTATGACCGTAAAAGAATTTTTCCTATCACTTCCTAAATCATGGCAGATGCTTAGTGATCGTCAAATCAGGTCAATCGGTGAATAGGTATGAGAAAGCGAGAGTTTTCCATTGTTTCCGACCACATGCTGCAAAACGTCCGCTTGTATTTTGGAGGAATGGGGTCTTGAAGAGCAGCTCAAATGATAGGTGTGTGGTTGAGTTTAAGGTTTTGAATGGCCCGTAATAAAAGTGGAGAATCTTCTGAAGGTGAAAAATGGGAAAGTGATGAGCTGTCTATAGTGAATCGTGACAATTCAAGTGTTATTTAGGATATTGTCTCGTGCTTTACGACAATCGTACCAAGAAAAACGCTTATATTTCGTTTTTTAAAAGTTATTGTTCGAAAATATAAAGCGAATTTTACTTCCTTTAAAGGTGTAAGAAGAGTTTAAGGCGAATTAAAGAAAATAACTGTTTTATAAGGTAATTCAAAGAATCAAGAGGATTTTCAGAATATTATGAGTTCTTTCTCAAACTTAAAAATAGTGATTTGGAAAAAAACAAATTGTTTTTCATTTCACTCGAGAAATCCTTAATGATAAATACTATATTTATTATTCAACAACAGAAAAACGCCCTCATTGTATCACTTTTACATGCATTTTAAAACAGGGTTTTTTTACAGTTGAGTTTATGTTTCAGTATAAAATTTTTAGCTTTCAATCCACCGCATTTTCTTAGAATACATTTAAAATAAATAACAATATTATGTATTCCATTAATACGCACTTAGTATTTATAGAAATATAAACTTCGAACTGATGAATCAAATAATTTTATAAACTGCTATTAATGTTATTTATTACGAGTGATTCAATGACTAATGTCAATTATTTTTACATTATGAAATGGAGTGATTATGCAATTATAATTGTCTACATTGCTAGTTTATAATAATTAAAAAATTGCAAGATACTAATTTAGAAAGAAGTTCATAATGTTTTAAAAGGCGCAAGCATCAATTTCTTAAACATTTTCATAAATTAAATTTCAGTAGGAAAGGGGGGTTAGGAAATTCTCTATCCAATTTAGAAATAAGGAAATATTCATCAAATTTCTGACAAGGTAATAGAATAAAATCATAATTCTATTCAGACATGCATTCGAAAAAAGTTATTTGATGAAATACATTAACGCAGTATTTAAGTTGACTTACTTGAATATGAAGAGTTAATATTGGACTTTTCAAAGCTTCCCTGTCAATTTCTTTGACGAGATACAGGTCGGCCATCTGATCGTGCATTTCAAAAAGGCCTTTTTCATTACCTAAACAAAAAAAGTCAATGTGTTAAACATCATATAAAAACAACGTCAAAATCATAGTTGAAAATACATATTCAGACAAGTCTAAATGGATTTTTGCATAAAATTTTTTCGTATAAAACTTATAAGCATTTCTATTTGAAATATATTTGAAAAAATAAAAATTATAATTAATACTTCATTGGTATTATTATAGAATTTTTTTTTTTTGGAAAGGATGTTGTAAAATAATATCTAATGAAAAACAATGAATTTTCTTATATTTCTTTTCAAATTAATTCAACATCTATCCATCACATTCATAAAATTATGACATAAACGGATGACTGTCAATACAAAGTTGCTTACAAAGTTCAGATTTTGATTGTCATATGTGGATAAAAAATTACAAGAAGATATCCTAACCTAGTAAAATCTGCTCTCACCTTTAAAATTTACTTTAAATTTTATGCTTTAGTGGTATCTAAAAAAACAATTCTTGTTATTCTAAGAATTTAAAATTAAATATAAAATAAATTCTTGATTTTTATATCCAATCAAATACAATAATATCTTTGGAATGCATAATTCTAAAATAGTTTTTTATTTTGTACTCTCCATTTCACTACATGAACGTTTTACAATAATTTCTAGATTACACTATAATTTTACGAATCTTATTTGAAGAATATAGGTAAACTATATTCTTCAAATAAGTTCGTAACTAAAAAGTTCAACTATAATTAAATTATTAAAATTACTATTATTATAGCTAAACTATTAAAAACTAATGTATTTCACTTCAATTGTATTTGAAAACTTCAATTTCTTCAATTACTATTGCATTATATAGTGGCTTTGTTATATGTAATATAACTTGTTTCAGATGATTTATATTAAAAATTGCTTCATGGCAACTCATCTGCTTCCCGTATTCTTGTATTATTACAAAATGAGTCCAACCAATACATCAAACTATATCTTATTTCTCCTAACTTTTAAGTTCTTAAGGTCAAGAAATGATAAATCATTTACTCAAAAACGAGAAAATTTAAATAATTTTTACCTTGAATGATGGAGTACCGTAATGGAGCATTAACACCAACATCTTGATCGTAAGCATGAATAGGTGGATCCAGAGACAGCTTGACCCTTATTCTTGCACCCTAAGTTTTAATTAAAAGACACAGATATTAAATCAATTAACAAAAAGTAATGCAAAGAACAATAAAAGCAGCATGATCCATGGGTTGTTACATTTCACTTACAGTAATGGCAGCAGCTTCTAAAACATGTGTTTTGTAGATCTCTTTCGTAAATATAGGATTTTGGTCATCTGAATCTTTCAGTCGAATAGTCATGGTGGTAACCGAACTTTTACTTTCCGGGCTGCCATGATCCTGAAAAAAATTTAATCGAATAAGCTCAAAGAATTATTTCTGTCAGACTGCAATGATATAAAGAAATATATTTTGGTTATTATAAATATGTATGCAATATCTGTTAATCTAAGGAAAAATTTTCTGTTTTGTTATTTGAAGTAATGTAGAACTTCCATTTTACCGACCGGCTTCCGGTGTAATTGTTTGTCAATGGGAATCTTCAAAATTTTAACATTCAGTTTGAAGATGTTAATTAATGTTTAAAGTACAGTTTTTTAATATTATGGCTTAAGTATCATCAAAATAATAATTTGATGTTCCTATTGCTGCAGCTCTGAATGTTTTCTTAAAAAAAGAGCCCGATTTTGTGGAACGTCTGTGATAATTGTTCGTTACCGCTGGCGATAAAATTTTTAACCAAACAATTTAGATAATAACTGCCGGTTAAATTTTTAACCAAACGATTTAGCTAATTACAATGGTTCTATTTGGAATTTAGAGGGGTTTTTTTTCAAATGTTTTAAATAAAAAGAATTAAACGAATTCAAAGAACATAGAATTCAACGCTTTGCGTATTAAAGAAAGAACTGGTTCCAACTTAGCGCTTGATGCAGTACCCAAACGAATTGCTTATATCAGAGGGATACCAGAAAACAGTCTGAGAATCAAAAAAAAAAAAAAACAGAAAACTCGTCCAGATCTATTCATAAAATATCAATCTATCCATACCTATTAAAAAAATATCACCACTGCAGGCCGGTTAACATCAAAACACATAATTTAAATTATAGGGCAAAAGATGTTTAGTTGTAAAAAAGATTAAAAATGTAACCATTTCACTTTAGTTCGAAAAATTAGAAAAGCTCCACTTGATAATAAATTAGTTCTTGCTATAGCTAATCAGAAATCTGCAAGAGGAAAAATCGAAAGAAGATTCTTCGCAATTTTCTTATTTCTTTTACTTGCTCAAAAATATCCATTGCGCAATAAAATTCATTTGTGACATGCTACAGAAAAACATTTATCATAATTAATGAATAATTGCATTAAGCTTAAAATAAAGGACTTTCAGAAATCTTATTTAGCATTCTATACAATAAGCATTTGTTTTGCAGTGATTTTAAATTTTATTCAAATCAAAAGTTTCCAAACTATTTATGAATAACAATTTTAGACCATCAAAATCTTGGAATCATGTGGATTACATTCCAACGACAAAATTAATGGAACTAAGTTTGCAATCTGATAACATGATAAACAATCATCGTTTTCTTACTCAATTTCGTAATCAATTTGACATTGAAAGGATTTTCCCCATCACCATTCATTAACAAAGAACATTTTTTTCTCAACCTTGGCCTACCGATAAAGCTATGCCCATTCTCCAATTACAAACACGCCATAATTAATAACGATTCATTAACTTTATACAAAAAAATTATCTTCCAATAACCAACAAAGATAGATTTAACGGTATAATTACGAACACCTGTCGAAGTTTACATTCCATCATTCTTCATTATGTATTCGGAGGGTATAACGGGGCGAAAATTGAGCTACACCCTTCTACAAATATTTCCTTATTGAGATGCTCATAATAAAGTTGCAACACGCATCACTGCGTCACAAAGGATTGAACCGCCACCCATCTGCGTCACATGGGATCTAACCCCCAACTTTCTTGCTTTAAAATATATTATAACCTTGACAGACTCAAATAGTAAGATATCTGGTAATAACTAATCGAGTCTCGGCATGCGAAGATTAAGAAATTTGTCACATTGGCTTTGTCAATGTCAAAAATTAATACTTTCTCCCGTTATTATGAGCCCCAGGGCATAACGGGACGAGCAGTAATTACAGTGTTTTCTAGGAAAGGAGAAATGAAAATGGGATGTATATATTCACATTAAGGCATCTTTTACTTATACAACAATGTGACCTAGACCTTGGTAAGGTTACCTTGAAATTAAAGTGCTTTCATTAACCTTGATGACAAAATTTATAAATAAATTTCATATTTGAATGTCATCAAAAGCTAATTTCGACTTGATATTAAGGAATTCAATATTTTTTATCGTATAACCTTCAGAAAAATTATGATATATTTTTTAAAAATTACTTTCGCTATAAATGATATAAAATTGTCACATGTTATGAAATTTTAGCGTTTAGATAAATAATTAAGAAAGACTTCTTCTGTCTAGAAAAGTTATTTTTCTTTCATTCATGGCCTCAATTCTGTTGCAAAATTATTTGCGACCCTGTATATGAACAAAATCTTTTATGCACCCTGAAGTGTATAAATGATTAACCTTGAAGACTAAAAAGAAGAAAGAAAGTAATTTCGTTGTATATTTTTATTTGCACCGTCTTAAGAATTTTTTCATCAAGATGTATTTTTCGTATTTTAGCTCATTAATAACGAAAAGAATGAAGCAGTTCTGTCTGCGTCTACATAACCCTAAAATTCATCGAAAATTCACCTGATGAGGAAGGAACTCACAATTTACAGTACAGTTTTAGAGTAGTAAATGACAATTTTCAATTTAACTTACTCATAGTCTCCCGAAATTACTGTCCAGTAGAATAAGCAGCCAGTAGAATAAGCAGACTTCGAATAAACTTTTGCGAGAATATCTTAGCTTTGTTTGCATTTTAAAAACTGAATTTTAAAAGAAACAATTTAAAACTCTGAGAACTAAACTTATTCAATTAATCATGAAGAATATAGCTTATTTAACTTATTTACCACGAATCATAAATGTTTTTATTATAACTTTGCCTTTTCTATAGCGTAAATTGCATTGTAATATTTTAATTCTGAATATTTTCGGATACCAATTCAGGTTGATCAAAAAAGCATATATTAAGGAATTAATTTTCTAGTCCTATTTCAGCGAATTAATAATTGATTTATATTGTAGAAACTGAAACTTGCATAATGATAACTTAAAGACTATTTCTCAAATAAAACATGATAGAAAATTTTCCATTCAGAAAGAAAATATACATTAAATTAATATAAAAATCCAGTTAAATATTATCAAAAGAATGCGTTCTTCTGAGAACTCAATGCGTTTCTTTAATTTCATATCCTTTAAAATTAACCAACCATAAAAGATGAAAAACTTCCTCCACGAACTATTTACACTTAAACAAATTAAAAATAATTTACCACGAATCATATCACAGGTAAAAGTACATTCAATACTAATGAAATTGCTCCATTTTTCTTTCTAGAAGAGATGGCACCTGACCTGAAATTGGAGTTTCAAAACACTCTTTTTTCATCTTCTTGTTGAACTAAAGTAATGAACCGTTCCAAATGATGGACTGAGGTTTCCCTTAAGCATTCCAGAATGCGTTCATTGTTAAACAATAATTTTTCACTTGAGTAAGAAAGTTAACCTTCACTATATTTAAACTCTGCGTGATACAAATTATTTTTTAGGCTATGCAAGATGATTATGGTTCATCACATGCTTTGCAGCCACTTTTTGTTTCACAACTTGAATAATTTAGCATTTTCCTTCGATTTGTTTCCTATTTGGAATTCAATGGTCTAAATTTAACTTTAAAATTAGATGTTAACATAAGGAATAAAGTATTTGTTCGTATAAAAGTAATAAAATAGTTTTTCTTTAAAAAATAATTTTTCTTTCGTGGTATATTTTCGGCAAAATTATACAAAAGAATTCAATTCAATCATCATATATTTTCTTTAAAGAGGAACATAAAATATTAATTCCTGGGAAATGCATTAAAGGTGGAAGATTTACTTTCTGTTCTCAAAAGATGTATTTTAAGATCTTGTTTCACTGTTTTTGAACAAAGGAACTTTTCATATTTGGAGTGCAACAGTTCAATTCACATTATATCTCAAACTATAACATTGGCTTTAAAATACTCGTATGGGTTCTAGTAATTATAAATATTAATAATACTTTTTGTAATCTAAAAAATATTAACATTTTTTGGTTCTTTTAATTGGTTTCTTTATAAACCTAATTATTTCACTTTTGTGGTTTTATTTACACAAAATGTTTTTATTTAAATTGAGCTGTGAACCAGATGTTAAAACTTGACCATTTATATATTTTTCTATTATTAATTCATTCTCTTAAGTTTCTTAAAAATACATTATTTTTTTCTTAGGCTTTGCATACTCCATAGTTATAATTTTGCATAGTTAACATTTTACAGTTTTGTTTCACCGTTTTCATTAAAAAATTATGTATTTTCTTGCTGAAATTTATGAGTGACCGAATGTTTTTCCGAGATAATGAAATTTGAAGTGCATTTGCATAATATTAATGCTAATGGAAAACTCAGAGTACATATTAATTTGAAACTTTCCACTCCTTCCTCTCTTACTTTAGTTATGATCTTATAGATTCTTTCACTATTTCCTTGAATAATAAAATCATAATTTGATAGTTATTCACAGAGAGGCTTGTCTGTATGCTTTGAATGACAATAACATATACAATTAATAACGTGCACCAATGTTTCATAATCACATTAGTTACTATCGGAATTAATGCATCAATTAATTTGAGTTATGAAGTTATTGAAGAATCATCTGGTTGGAATTTCGGCAAAACTGTGGTTGAGGCGCAGAGGAACAACTGAGTCCCGTCAAATGCACCCCCTTCCAAAACACTCAATGAATCTCCTGAGGAGACACTTGAAATAAAATGATTATAACTCAAGACCAGCTACAACTGAAAAGCTGAGAGCAGCCATTGAAAGAGAATGTTGGAAAATACCCAAATGGTATATGTAGAGAGATTTGCAATTCTGATGTTAGGCATTTTCAGTAGTACCTACACAATAACACCCAATATTTTGATTACTTACGATAAATGGCATGATTCTAAATTTGTATTAATTAATATAGGTTATGAAACATTGTGTGTGATACCTGTTATTTTTTTATGTAATAGTTATTGAACTGGTGTATGCGTTTTTGGGAAACCCAGTATGATGAAGGATGTTTGTTAGAAAAACAGAACTATCGATAAAATTGCAATACATTTACAATCAAAATTTGACTCATTAAATATTTGACAGACTGTTAGTCTTTGCATTTTACAGTCCATAGAAAACATAACAGCTGCAAAAATCCAAAACTAGAAATTATTCGATAGACTTGAAAAGAACAGTTTTAATATCTTTCAGAGATAGAATAAAACAAGAATCGCGAAATAGAATCGCTTTATAAAACTAAAAAGAACCTTGAATTTTTAAGCAGCACTGTTTAGCGTAGATTTATTAGTACCACTATATCCGCGAGACAAATAATTTGATGACAACATCACTGATTTAGCACAAATATCATCGCTTCTGACCAGTGATGTGGGGTGGGTAAATACCCAGTGGGTAGGTAAATATTTTTTGGGTATATACCCAGGTATTTACCCAAGGCCTGGGTAAATACCCAAAAACTGGGTATTTTACGTAAAAAATAAAATTCGAATGCTGATCCACAATGAAATATACAGAGTTATATAAATACCTCTTAAAAAGAATTTGCAAAAAAAAGTATTTGTGAATGGTCATTTAAAATTAAACTTAAAATTTATAAATACCCAAAACTGGATATTTTGCAAGAAAAGTATTTGAGAATGGTGTGATTCAAAATGAAGCATTAAATTTATAAATACCCTTACACTGAATATTTTGCGAAAAAAAATTGCATTTGTGAATGGTGATTCAAAATAAAACATAAAAATTATAAATACACCAAAACTGGGTATTTTTTTAAAAAGTATTTGTGAATGATGCTTCAAAATGAAATTTAAAAAAAATATGTACCCCTAAACTGGGTATTTTGTATAAAAAAAAGTAGCTTTGAATAAATTATATAAACAAAAAATAATTGCTATCAGGATTCAGAATAAAGTATTCTAAAACTTAAAATGGGATCGGTCGAAAATTTAGTTTTTACGGTTTGCAACTTTTACACTTACTATAATTATTTTTAACGCCATTTATGTTATACTAGCCGCCATCGGTCAAGTAACTATTCGTGTCAAGTTACATGTAATTGTAAGTAATCGACGCGAATTTTAATTTAACAAATTTATTTCAACATCGAAATACCGCGGCACGTTTTACGCCCAGCAGCATGTTAATTGGCTTAAAACATGCTGATAAAATGAATTTAAACATAGCAACCATAATCGTTCAGTTTACTGGATTATTTCTTTATATACCTACTATCTTAATTCTTTATATACTTATCAAATAAAAAAAGAAAAGAAAATCCAATAGAATATTATATTAGCCTTCAACAATGGAAGAGAAACACGCAATTGAATATTGGTTTAAACAATGAAAGCGGTTTGAATTTCATTGTAACAATGAATGACAAAAATATTTTTAAAAATTTATTAAAATTAGAGAAAAAATCAAATGAAAACTTAATTGTTATCATTGAAAAGACAAGTTTTAAATTTTCAGATGGTGTAAAATTAATTTTTGTTCTCTACTATTTTCGGAAGTTAATAAGGAAAAACTCCAAAATTGCGTTTAATTTTTAATTAATTAAAATTAAAAAAAACAACGGTTACGAGGAGCACATTCCCACCCTCCAAAGTATGTTTGTACCAAATTTCGTTGCTCTAGGCCTATCGGTATGTCCTGTAGAGCGCCAAAACACACACATTCTCCTTTATTATTAGTAGAGACAGATAGTACCAGTGAATCTTGTGATCCATAATTTACTCACATTGCCATGCAGGAAATCAAGCATTCTCGTTTTGATTTACTGAATAGTTAGTCATTTACTTCGCGTTTATTAATATTACTGTAAATTTTACGTTAAAAAGTAAGAAAAAGGGAGAAAGTTACCTTCTTGGAGCTTTTAATGTTAAGGATGATACAAGTATCCAATGTAAGCGCTGTAATGTTGAGTACAAACTTGCCAATGTAAGCAAAATGGAGAAACAAAAAAAAAGTTTCAAAAGTCTTGGTGGATTAAAAAGGTTCTGAAAGGGATAAAATAGCTAATGAATTTTCTTTTATTCAGATTCCAACCATGACACTTACATCAAATTTAGAATTTTAAGATCATTTAAGTATTGATGTTCATGATCCAGATGAATCCCGTCTAACCAGGAAACTGAGTGTGAGTGTGTATGTCTACTATATCGTCAAATAATACAAGAGATTCAGCAACAAAAAATTCACATTTCTTGTTACTGAAATCTTGTTGCAAAAATAACTTACCTTTGTTGAAAGTGATACAAGTGAATATTACTTTTAGAATAATTCACTTTTAAAAACTGTAGAACTGAAACATCTGCTAACTTATCAGCAATGTCTGGTAATTTGACTAATTAATCCAAAAAGAATTATAAACAATTGTATCTTTCATTTTAGTGTCTATTATCAGCTCTTTATCATTTTAAAACCAAACTCAACATTTTCTTTTTTTAAATTTAGTTGAGTTTTATAAAGGATTGATATTTAAGCCACGTATTTTATGTAAGATCCATGATATAGTAATGCGTTTTTATTTTTTCTGATTCATTTTTTTTAGTTTTTATAGAATTTAAAAGGTTCATATATTACGAGTTTTCTTTTTTTTTTAATCTTATCTTATGCTCAATATATATTCTATATATATTTATAATATATAGAGACATCATATTTCATAGATGTGCCTGTGTTTTACATGAATAGGGGTAATTCAAAAATAAATACCCAGGTAAATACCCATTTTGGGTATTTATCCGGGTATATACCCAGGGTATTTACCCTTAAAAATAAATACCTGGGTATTTTACATCACTGCTTCTGACAAATATTTATGCTAATCCTTTTAAAAAGAATTCATAAAAAAATTTCTAGTCCTTGATTGTCTTCACATATTACCGTTTTAATTTTAGATTCACCAGCGCAAGGCACGATGTTTTACAGCAAAATATTTGCCAAAGGTCACGTGAGCATTGTAACACGTGTTTAGTCCACACGCCCATCACTTAGTGGATGAATGGCAAATTATTTTGAGTACAAGAAAAATCCACCATTAAACTCGTGTCCCTGATTGTTGTTCAATTTGTTCTACCCTTGAACCCACCTTTATGTGTAAAATACGTTCCTGGACTGAAAAGTAGATTTACTTTATTTTCCTAACCGGGAATTCTTGTATGACGTCCAAGGATTCGCGATCCCTTCGTCATTTTTCTTTTCCGCAATCTGTAATGAATTCTAATTCATTGACCTTGGGCATGCGGAGAAAGTTTTGTCAGGATAGAACCAGTCTTCTAACAGACCACATAGCCGAATGGAGATATTCATCGTCGCTTCGATTCTTACCATATGTTATTTTAGATCTTTTTAAATTTATTTTTCATACATTTAGAGAATAACTGTTAGGGAAAATACTTCCTTAGAAATTTCATCGATTAAAATTTATGACTGCATGTCTACCTCAAGAACCCCCATAAATTCGTCAATAAGTAACTGTAACATATTCGTAAAATTAATTCATATTTATAGTCCCTTTAGCAGAACTCTGTGAAAGTTTGCCAGTTTATTTTTTTGAAGAAGCAACTATTGACATTTAAAAATTCAATAAATTGCAATTAACAACAAAGAATTTCAAATTCTTCTCCATGTTACTACAGGTGACTAAACATGAATTTTTAAAGCTCTGATTTGTCGTAATTTTATAAGATTTAAACACTTGTTTGTATTTCTTATAATCTTGTAGTTTTAAATAGGATAATTTTATAATCAGATAAGACACCTATATTTCGCAAAGCACGGCACGTTGATTTTTTTTTGTTTATTTTCTTAGAATAATGAAATTCTCATTACTATTCAGAATTATAGCAAATATTATGCAGGTTACGTCCTGAAAATAAAGAAAACGGTTTCTTAACCAAAGAAATAGATGTATGCGATAAAAGTGATAAAATCGTACGCTAAACGCAGCTACTTCATGCTTGAAATATATTCAAATCAAACTTTCTCTATTTAATTTCCCTTTCAATATATTGTACAGAAGTCAATTGTAGAAAATCATGCTGACTGAGTATTTTTCTCCTAACGGTGTGACTCGAACATTGGTGAAAACTTTTCTATGAAAAAAATTGTGCAATCTAGCTAGATCAGTCCATTTTCCGTTTCTACCTCCATTGGCCGTAGTAGCCATGCTTCTTTGACGTCTGAATAAAAAAAATGTCCTTTTTAAATGTCAAATTTATACTTGGATTCTACTTTGTATTTTACATACATTTCAGTCTCTGTATTCAGTACTATATATAGATATTTACGCAAATCTGGTATTAGTATAGTTCAGAAGTAATCTCAGCTTTAGTAAATTCTTCTGGTTTAGGTGTTTTTTGAAATGTGTGGGAATTTTAAATAAAATAAGCTTCGACAGAGAAAGGAACGCTTTCATCAAAAGAAAGCAAACTAAGACAAAATTAACTACGTTACTAGAAATAGTACAAAGAGGTCTATTCATAGCCTAATATCTTTTACTGTTTTCTCAATGTCAATATCTCAAGGTCAGAAGTTTGATTTCTTTTAATTCACTGCATCTTCTGCAATTTATTTCAAGGAGGCGTTTCTTAGAAAGGTCGCTTAAAATAGAGGTTTCCAACCTGTGGTACGTGTACCCCAGGGGGGACGTGGCGGACCATTTAAAGGTATGGAAGAGTAATGTTGGCAATGGTGAAAAATACAAAAGTAAGGGTTCCCCAAGTTCGCATGAAAAGTGAAAGTTACGAAAGTTAAGGGTTTTTTACACAAGTCCGCAAGCCTACTGTGTAGCAGGGAGAGAAAAGTAACAAGAAATCTACGTTAAAACAATAAAATATTTAATACCTTTCACTAACGCAGAACTTATGGACAGAGCATTCTCATCTGATGAGTATATTAATAACAAATATAGCAGTAAGAGTGACTCAGCTCCATGTATAAAAATTTATCTGTCGTCATTGGAATCTAATTTTACAAAAGTCAGCTCCATGAAATTAACTTAAGGATTACGTTGAAATTGTCTTCCATTTGAATAGTTGACTCTCATCATGAGTAATTCTTAACTTTTATTATAAGTTAAGGCTAAACTATTTCAATGTTGTTTTCAATTGCTAGGACGTGGAATAATACTGTTATAAAAATGGAACAAAATGTAAATTCAAAATGTAGAATCCTACAAATGTTATTAATTTGATTCGAATCGTTTGACTCTTAAGTTAACCTAAGACCAAGTTACAACATTCTTAATAAAAGCTTCTTTGCCAAAGAGGTAGTTGGGCGGCATGTGGTGATTTTGGTTGGGGGGTCGTTATGACAGGGATGCTTTTAAAAAAGGGCAAATCAAGAGGTACGGGAGAAAATACAGGTTGGAAACAGCTGGCTTAAAAGAATGAATAAGATGGCAATCTTGAGAAAAATGTTACTTTTTAATCCATTAGTCATATTTAAATTGAAAAGTTCAGTAAAATATTTCCCCAACAGTGCCCACGGCGGCATGCATACCTACCTCTCTATTCCTCTTATCGCTACTTCACAGCTCAAAATTATGCACGTTACTCCACTCGGAAATGGGACCCATAATTTAAAAAGCCTTGTCCTATTCGATTACTATTTTGCTTTTCAAGAGGATCTCGGAAAGGCTTTTGAAGGTCTGAAATTTCGCTTCTTTTAACCCGCCTTTTCTATTGGCCATCAGAATAAATAGCTTGTAATGCATGATCAATGAAAACTTGCAAGACCCTCTTCCTACTTAACTAACGGTTGTCCGTTATTCTACCGTTAGGTGAGCAGGAAAAACATCGGCGTCATCGCTAAAACGTTAACGCCTTGCTGGTTCTCTCAGCGTTTTACCAGCACATCAAACGCATTTTGTTATAGTGCTGTTGTTTGTCCTTCAGTCGGGCTCTTTTAAATGAGAAGGCGATTAAGACTCATGGTTGGGATGTAGCAAATAAGAGTTTTAAAATAATGATGATAGTGATCATAACAAGATAAGAACTGTCGTAGTTTCAAAGTAATAATATTTCGTTCTTCTTAATGCATGGTCAAATGAGTAAATTGTTAATGAAAAGTTAAGTAAAAAATAAAGCATTGCATAAAACATCGTGTGTTCTTGCGGCGGGTATGTGCAGTTGACATCTTTATTCATCGAAAATTTCATGTTTGGTAATCCATCATTTGCGGTTCATGACTAGAAACTGAAATCACCTGAAAGAAACTATAACTATCATAATATTTATTATTAACCCCATTACCCTTAATATCTTACTTCACATATAAGATAAAGGAAACTTCTGTTCTTGTTCTCTATTTAAAAATAATTTATAAATATAATAATATCTGAAAACATTTTCTTCTCATTAATAGAACCGAAAAGCTTATGGAGTATTTCGTTATCTTCAGCTTAATTAAGTAAATATTATAATCTATGTATATTATTTTCTAATCCCCTGAAAAATGCGACTGAAAATTATTCAAAATTAAACAAACACAGAAGGAAAAAGAAGATACATGGTTCTAAGTTATCGTCAAACCGTTTACAATAAATCTAAAAAGAACTTTTTATTATAAATTTCTTTACCAAGGCACATCAGTTATAGTCTATAAAAATAAAGTTAAATGAAATTTTATACTATTTTATATACTAAAGCACAAAAACATCTACTTACGGATGCTTGTATGAGAAGCTTGAATTCCCTGGATCCATAATCATAGTCTAAAGGTTTGTTGACTACAAGGATTCCTTCAATGGGATCGGACAAGGCAAAGGAATTGTTTTCATTTCCACCCTACAAAAACATGTCAATATCAGAAATGTGCACATCTAAAATTTAATATAAATAAATAACTCTATAGTTATACGCAGATTCTGCAGAAATATGCAAAAATGAAAATCATCTCTAAATTAAGGCTAATAGAAAGTTTATTATTAATATTAAACATATGACCTGAATTCACGAAGTTAGATTCTTCAACATCTAAGAAGTGATTTGTCATTAAACTTCCTAAAATAAGCTTCAAAGCATAAACATATTTTTCAAAACTCAAATCAAACATGCAAGTTAGATTGAGTTATGAAGCATTTAAAAACTTTAAAAGGCAACACGGTGAATTTAGCTTAGTCTAACTTAGAATGATACTGTCAATTAAATAGTTGTCTAACTTAGAATGATGGCTATCATTATTTAAATATTTGTTTAGCTTAGCTTAGAATGATATTCTACAATTCATATTAAAATTAATAATCATATTTTTACTAAGCTTTTCTTCAAAAAGTCGGCAGCTATTTACATGGAGAACAACGCTTAAGAGACAAGAAATGTTACGTATTGCACTCAAAACGTTAAGTTGCCGCTGATCATAGTGCAAGCCTGGAAGGCTCGTAACATTCTGTCTAAAGGGACATCCATCATATTGTCTTAGGGATACACTTTGAAGCTCTTGCATTTTTTCATCAGGTACGCGAACAGCAACCAACCTACTGAACTCAAGCCTATCCAGCTCTCACTTTTAAAAGAAAATGGTGGTGCAATGGCTGCAAATCCTTAGTGATGTCCTTGCGTGATCTTCATGCCAGTTGATAGCGAGATCGGAAAGATGGATCAGAAAGATATGCTTGGCAAGGTACAGAATTTTCGTTTGCCACTGCAAATTGTAAAGCCATCGTCGCTTAGATAAAGGAAAAAACAAATTTTTAAGGTAGATCTTAAATTCGATGCTTTTATAAAGTAGTTTGAGAACATATCGCGCATTCTAGTATGGTCTGTGAAGTTTTTTAGTATCCGTTTGGGATAGTGGAAGTCCTTATCTGCAATCTTAATCTGAGATTGATGGGATTACTACCTTCCTACCGTCTACACTATCTTAAATAGCCATTCGCGTGGTTTTGTTTTGGCAATTTCAACACCTCCTATTTGGAGTAAATTATTAAATGAAGGTCACTATCCCTCATGAAATGCATGCAAATCCTTCATCACAATGAAAGATTTGCGCTTTAAATTTCATTATAAGTGTATCAAAATCTAATCCTATAGTAATATATAAAATCCACAATCTTCTAAAACCAGTATGTAAATGAGGACTCAATTATTTTATTTTAGGATATCAGATCTCGTCAAAAACTTACTAGTAATAACATTTGTATCTGAGGCATATAAAATAAGTAAATAACTGTAATATAAGTAAATAACCGTGACAACTAACTATAACTTGTTATGTAATAGTCAATTTTTGATTAATCATTATTAAATTAAAAGACTAATATTTAGGAATTATTTGAATAATGATTATAGCATTTCAGAAGGGTTGTATGAATATAAAATGATTATTTCTATCACTTATTAATTCACTTTCTTGTATTTAAAAAATCACATTTTGAAGCGATATGTTTCAATTTATAAACTATATGAAAAAACTTTTTAAACAATCCTAAAAGAATAATAAACGATAAGCTGCTTTCATATTACAGAATTCACCAGCACATACATTAAAAAGAAGTATTGCTTTAAAACATTAAAATGCAAATATTTATTATTTTGCTTGATTCGTACACTTTCTGCTTTAACTTCATCAAAAATAAATTTTAAGGATTTTGACTTAGCCGCTGTATTATAAAGCACATTTTGTTCTACATATATCTTATCTTCATGCTTATTTAGACATGCCATTTAAAAATATGCTCTTAATTTACTCGTTATCTTAATCTGCTCCTCATTGCGTTTTATGCAAATATATTCAAATAATGAAATACATTTCCGTAATGCTGATTTCAAGGCACGTATGCGAGAAATCTATTGAACAGCTATTCTCAGCTGTTCATTTTATCCAGTGCATCAAAATAACCAATTTATTTTAAACTGCATTTCTAACGCCAAAGGCAAATTGTCATAGATCAATAATTTCAAAGAAATATTCACAGAATTTTTGCGTACATATCATAAGTATGATCGGTTCAGCATATACGAATATATAACGGTATTCATTTAAGTGAAGTGTATAGGCAGTCGAAGAAGATCGTTCAAGTCCAAAACAATTTATTGCATTTGGAAAATGGGCAGAATTAAATTACTTATAGAGAACTCAATAATTATAGATAGATTATAATATACAAATAGATAGAATAAACTTTTAAAAGATTATGGCAACGTTAAAGCCATGGTCAGGAGTAAAGAATTACGCCTAAAACGGCGTGAACTGCTTAGAACGTTACATGATTACAAAAGAGGAAAGTCACATAGACGCGGCGAGATTTTATAATACCGAAAAGGGAAAAGTACCGAAGTTGAGGCTCGAGAAATAGTGCGACTCTTGCGAGTCTAGTTAAAGTAGGACTGCTTTTTTCATAGGATTGAAGTAGAAGTAATTCGTCCGTAATTACAAATTAACTGTCATTAAAAAGGATTTATTTTAAAGATGGGAAAATTTCTAAGTCCTTACACACACACAGACATATATATATATGTGTGTGTGTGTGTGTGTGTGTGTGTGTGTGTGTGTGTGAAGGGTGCAATATTGAATGTTTATTTTAGATACATGGTAGATTTTTTATCCTATAGTGCTGCATTAATTTAGGGTATATGATGCAATTAATAATAGGGTAATTAAGCATGCTACTTTCTTTCTTGTACAACAAAATCGATTTAACATGGCTAAAGCTTGTCTAAAGCCAAGCTACCAATTTAATTGTTGAAAATTCCAATTTTTGGACTGTCTTTTTTAATAGTATTAATTGTAACAGAGTTCATAGATATGCTCAAATTTTCCATATGCTCGTTGTATATATTTAGTATTTTATTCATTAGATTATAATTTAGATATAGTTTAATTTAAAAGTTGAAGTTTTTAAAAGTTTTATCGTTGTATTGGTTTCAGTTCTGGCTCGGATTCAACATCTTTTGATTTAATTACTTAAAACCAGTTGATTTAAAGGAATAAAAGATATTTCCATTCATTTGAGAAATGTAAGAAAATTTTACCAGTCTAATTCATTAAATTCTTTCTATTTGAATGTCTTAGAACTTTATTATGATACGCAGATCATTCTTAGCTAAATGTGTAGCAAACATAGACTGTTTTTAGTACGTCAGTAATTATTGTTGAGAGATTTATTTATAATACTAAAACAGCGATTGCTGTTTGCAGGGTTCCAAGTTTCTAGCTGTTTAAAGCTTTTAACATTAGGCTGCAAATTTTTTAACCTTACACTACATGAATTTTTATTTTTCACCAGATGTTGTGTAAATATTAACAAATAAGTGTAAAAAGAATGCAAGAAAAATTATTTTTAAAGAATTTAGTTTTTTATTAAAATTAGTTGATTAAAAATCATAAATTGCTTAACAAAAATTTCTTTACTATAAAACATTCCTTCTTCTAGTCAATAATGTTATAGGAAAATAATTTTAGTAATCAATAAGTAAATTATAGACAATTGATAGGGAAAAGGCAAAAATGATTGCGATAAAAATATGAAGTACTGATCAATGCAGGGTTCAAATCCACTAATAAAAATAATCTCTGACAACAACAGCAAACTCGCGATATAGAGTTTGTTGTTTCCACAACTTTAGATTGGCACGCTTAAAGTCAAGAAAAGATTCATTAATTGAATGTCTGTGTATAATGTTATTATTACACCCGAACTGTTGTTTTGTAATATGCAAAAAGAATTTTAAAAAATAAAATAAACTCGTGAGAATGTTTTTAAAGAAGCTAATCGAACAGATATATTTTGAAAATTGTGTACTTACCACTATAGAATAAGTTACGTCAGAATTAGGCGTGTTTGGCTTATCTTTATCTATTGCGTGAAGACCACGGAATACAGTAAGGCCAACAGGTGTAAGCTGTAGGGACAAAATTTAGTTAGTAAATAAACTTCAAATAATGTGAAATCAAGAGATTGAGTCTTTAGTCATAAGTAGAGAGCTTTAGTCATTGAGAGCATTTAGTCATTTAGTCACTTTGAGAGCTTTAGTCATAAGTAAAATACAAAAATGTGCATGGTAAATTTTTAGTTATAAATATGTTGCATTATAGAAACGATACCGATATATTGCCCTCATCACTCCAAAACCACGAAACTGCCGCAGTTATTTATTGCAGTTTCGTGGTTCTAGTGCAGGATCGACGATATAGTAATTATGAATTGTAAAATAGTTTCAATTTCAATTTTTTTAAATAGGTTCAAATATTTCAAACAAGCTTTAAGATAGGATTCATTTACTAAAAATCTCATTTTTTTCAGTATTGAAATTCTAATTTGTAATATTTTTAAAATATAAAAATGTATATTATTTTTTAATTATTTATTTTTCGAATTACAAGTGAAGGAAAATACATACCTCATCGACTTCCAAATAATAAGGCGTGTTTTGGAATTCAGGTGCATGATCGTTGATATCTTGGATATATACTGTAACTGGTAAGAATGCCTCATCCTAAAGAAATACAGAGAAGAATATTAGATTAGGAAGGCATCATCCTAATATAAAAGTATAGCATACTTTCGGAAACATTTTATAAATATAAAAATTTTCATTGAAAATATCGAAATTACAAATATGGTATGATGAATTAAGAATATGCTTAGATTGCTGTTGTATGAAGAAATTGTTTTAGAAAATTCTAAAAACTTCTAATCATGCATTAATCGATCTCATTTCATGCAACGAGTAAAATGTCAAGGTTTTGCAGAGTTCGTTTTGTAATAAAAAGCTATCATTCCGAAGTCATGTCAAAATCCAACTGAGATCTTTATCTTTTTAAATTATTTATTTTGACAGTTTGTATGAAAAAATAATGACCAGACTTAGCAGATAAGCTGGAAAACCCCCGATTTTGATTGTTATTCCGAGCCGAAAACATGCCCCGTATTTCTGCCGATATTGAATACATTGCCCGCTTTTTACTTTTAAATAAATGGATGATATAAAAACATTTTAAAACGATCAACTAGATTTATTTTTTAAAAAATTAGTTTCTAAAGAATTCACCTTCCCAAATTTTACCAAACACAAATTATGGTAACATTAGTTTTGTGAATAACGGCAGTTCATTTTTCTTGTTCCTGTAAATATTATTAATTCCATTAAGTGTAGTTTTGCGTTATCTTTGTATTAGTGGCAAAGAGATCAGACGTCCCAATTTTTGAATCTTTGCCTGGATTTGCACCCATCGCACATCCCCAACAACTAGAACGAAGTGGGTTGAATCTTGAAAAAAATGCTCACTTTAATGAATTGAGAATCTTAACAGAAAAATTCCAACTTATATAAATAAACTGACACAGTTACTGAAATGCCACCTGAATATTATTAAAAAAATTCCAGATGCGTAGTCTACACGCTAACAAAAATTCAAAGCAAAGTTTACTTAAGTATGGGATCAAATTTCCAGAAACATCTTGGTTATTTAAACATCCTAGTTGCTGTTTTCAGTTTTTATTGAATGAGCACATATTAGTCCAGAAAATCAGTCATTTGAAAAGTTGCGTCGAAAACCTACTAGCCCGTTTTGTTTTTTATGGGAATTCTACAAGATTTTTTTATAAGAAAACGATTTATTGGCTCGAGTAAGCAATAAGAACGCTAGAATACATTTCGATGAATCTCCAAATCTGTCATCAGTATAAAAAATGGCACTCTATATCTTGCAGTTTGATCATTGATCCAGTCATAATAATCATCTAAAAAGTGTTTTTCTTAAATGTTCTTTATAAAAACAACTGAAAGTAAATTTTCACCTGAGTTTTTTCATTTTAATTCCTCACAATTGAGTTTCTAATCATAAGTAAGAGAAGGAAAATTCTATAACATCATTTTTTTTTTGACATTCATCATTTTTATACAATTTCATTAATGAAGATGAAGAAAGAAAATCAAAACAATGAAATGACCCTCTGCTCTTCATCTATGTCGGTTGGGTTGGAAAAATTAAAAAGAATATTTGCATTTTAATTGAGTTAATGAATATTCATTTCTTAAATGCTTTTTATTTGCCACGATTATGAGTATTTTTATTTATTTCTTTATTATATTTTTTACTTTCTTTCCTAAATCGTAGAGAAAATTAAAAGAATATTGAAACAAAATTACTTGCTTTGGAAATTTAACTTTGCTTAGAACTGGTTCTTACATTGAAGTGCAAATTACGGGCTTAATCTGGTAATCTTCAGTAAATAAAACAATTTAGTTATTAAAACTGGTTATTTCACTCGCAGAACTGCTTATAGCAATAAAAAAATGTTTCTTTAAATTAAAAACATAACAGTTGAATCAGTTTTATCTAACATTTTTTTCTTTTCATTTTACGTCAAATAAAGCAGAACCAAGGTAATGATAAATGATTAATCCCCTTTTATAAAGATTTTATTCCTAAGTGCATGAGTATAGGAAATTTCGGTGTAATGTAAAATTTTTTTGCTGTTGTTTTCCTTGTATAAATTTCTGGAATTTAAGGTACTGAAATATCGTTGCAGAGAAAGACTCAATTAATAAACAAATCTGAGCAAAATTCAAATTGTTTCAATGAGTTTTAAAATCGATTTTTGTTGTTGTTTTGTTCGTTTTTTAACATGTTAATGTGTATAGGCTAAATGCTATCTGTAAATTGCGACATACGGGATGTATGATGAAAAAATCGTTCAAAATTATCTATAGGACAGACTGTTGGACCTAGACCTAGCGCAGTTGGCAGTAGTTACTTTTTGGAGACTAAGTTTCAAAATTTTAATTAGATTTTGATTAAAAATTAATCGAAACTTTAACGTTTTTCCTCAATACTTTGGAGCATATTATTGCACGAAAATTATTCTTAAGCCATAATTACTCTTTCTTAATTAAATTATTAAAATTCAAAAATTTAATGTTTTAATGATGGCAATTTAACTTACGTGCAATTTGTTCTTTAATTTTACTAAATTTTTAAATATATTTCTAAGTGTATTTTACAACAATACTTTTCATTATTTTATTTACTGCATTAATTCGGACGCGCTTTGCGACGATATTAAATAGGTATTTTATATGTACACTATCGTACATACAATAACTCAATACACTTCTTAATTATTTCTATATAATTAAGAAGAAATTTCTAAAAATGATACTAAGACGAAGCAAGTCTAAAACTTTATCAAATTACGATGCTTCGAGATAGAGGTTCGTATTCCCTTTAAATTTTTTAAAGAAATTCTTTCATAAATACTGAATTGAAAGTAAGGTACATATCAAAATTATTTAACGATCAGTATAAACTTTCTGTTGGTTAAGTATTTAAAAAATAGTTAAGTTGATTAAGATTCGTACACTCAAATTTATTTCTTTATATTCCAGTTAACTATGATCTGCAGAACCGAACACAAAAATGTCTTCGCAGTATTGAAGAGCAAGAATGAAATGAAAAATACGTTGGTTGCTTTAATTAGAAATACTATTAATTCACTCATGAAAAACAAAACACATCAGCCACTTTATTATATCTTATTTTGAATTGTTTTAAAATGAATTCTTCACTTAAACGTTTGCCGATATGAATGAACGCACGCTTCTAAACTAAGTACTCGATAGCCGCTTTAAAATATTTGGTTTTTTAATTGTTTCAGAATGAATTTTCATCTTCATCGTTTGCAAATAGGAAATGAGTACATATCCTACCAAATATGTTTCTTTATTACTAAAATATAAATAAAACATCAAATGTATTTCTTATCAGTGAAATTATTTTAATGCACATTGTACATTTAAATACATCTTTTAATTTCTAAGATATAACTAAAATATCATTACATTAATGTATACTTTGTTTTCAAATAAAATTATTTTAATGAATATTTTAGTTCCAGCCATCCCGAAGCTCAAATCTATAAAAAATGACTGATGATGATGATGAGTATGGGTGTGTTAAAACCCAACCCTTGTTTTCTAAAAAAGAATGTTCTAAGCTCGCGAATAAAAATAAATTGTTGGGGGAATAAGATACAACGCCTGCTACTGTCAGTCACTTGAAAAGTGATAGGTTCTGTAAGAGCTTCCGTCGACGAGTGATTTTTAAAGAAATGAGATTTTATTTTTTCCTTGCCTCTTTCAGACAAGGGGAAAAAGCAGTATTTTAAGGAGAAAAAGGAAATTTTCCCTCTAAAAGGGTTGAGCAATATTAGGGACACTTCTACAACTAACTATAATTTATGATTTCCTGTGAGGACAATTATAAAGTAAGAAATATGTAAAAATGGAACCGTTAAAAGGATGTTATGAACTTTATGTTTCTTGCATAAGGTTTGATTTTGTAAGTGCAAGTTTAAAGATCTTTGCCAACTGTTTTAAGAAACAATGGGTTTTTGGATACTATGTGATACTTTAGGCAGTGGCGTAGGAAGGTGGGTGCGGCCCGCACCGTGTACTAGCTCTGAGGGGGTGACAAAAAATGCCGGTTTTGCATTAATGCTCTTGTTTGTTACATAAAATAACATGTCAAATAATTTACATGGGCTTGAACAATCTCTAATTTTATCAAACGGTGAACGATGTGATGCTATGATGATTTAGTATTATTATGTGATGCCATTTTGTCAATTGAAAATAGTGTAGTTGAAGGTATCGATTTTGATGACACAATTTCAAAATTTACAAAACAAAAATTTAGAAAGAAGAGATTCTAAGTATCATGTTAAAGTACAGTTTGTTGTATTAGAGCGTAGCGAATGAAACTTGTAAAAAAGCAATTGAGTTTTTATTAAATTGTATTATAATAATAAATTAGCACTAGGTACGATCACTATGAAAAGGGATTTCTTGCATTGTGCATTAAACTGGCTTATTAATAAAAGGGCATTTTACTTTCTTTTATTCATAAAAATTGTTTAAAATAATAAACATTATGCCCTCTTAACTTAACCAATTGAATAAAAAAATTGCCTTCTCTAAATTTCATTTTATAATTTGGTGGACATGGGTGACAAGTTTAAAATCCGCACCGGGTTCCACCAAACCTTGCTACGCCACTGACCTTAGGCAATAAAAATGGCAGTGCCTTCATAATTAAAAATTGGAGTGTTTAATATTAACTCTAGCAACATCGAGATATTTAGCAAAAGATAGAAAAAAACTTTAAAATTATGCTTTTTAGTTTAATTATTACGATGTTCTAAGACCACATATTTTAATTCAAATTACATGAATGATTTATAATAATTTTAATTTCACTCATGATGTTCATATTTACTATGATTCTAAATTTTATTTTTTTCATTAATTTATTTTTTGTAAAAAGAAATCTTTGTATTTATTAAAGGCTTCCCTTAAAAATTTTTTGAAATAATACAGTTTATTTAAGAATACAACAAGAGATTAAAATATCCTCATTTACCCCAAGATGTGCTGAATATATTCTAAACTAATATTTGCTTTTTTAAAATTATGTTTAAAAAAAGCCCTTTTTTAGCAAACGGGAATGTATAAACTTTCGTAAGTTTAAACTTTAAAAATAAAAATTCCATCTCTAAATCAAACATTCTTTACAAGAATAATTTGAGATTCCAAGCGAATATATTCACAAATCATTAATTTGTCTCTTAAAGATCATAAAAAATTATAAGAACAGAACAAAAAATTATTGGAATAGAACTAAAGAATAAATATACATTTCTAAATATTTACTGAAATTAGTGTCAGTGTATTCTTTTAAAAACTGAAACTGATTTACTAAAGAAACAATAATAATTTGAAGTTGTGTTTTTTCTCTGATAATCTAATCGGGAGATTGGAAATATGTAAATCTTACAATTTTTTAAAAATTAGAACTACCAAGCAGATAGGTAATTCATTAAAAGATTAAACCAGTTAAGAAAATGTATTATTCATATTTTAGGATGAATATATTGAATATATTAGCTGTTTGTTGGATAACTGTGACTCTTATTTTAATCCTAATAGATTGCTTCCTTTTTAGACTTCATTTACGGTTAAAATTACCATACCGCACATTGTTCAAGGGAATAATTGAAAAGATGGATGGACAGAGTTGCTTTTCTGAAGATGAGCCGAAGTATTTTAGAATATAAATAACTACTGAAGTGCTTTCATGGTCAAAATTACCTGAATGTGTTTATAAAATATTTAGGTATATTTAAATAGTTTTAGAATTATTGAAATTGATAGAGTATTATGCTAGAACTATCAACAAATAGAAAATATATAATTATCATGTGCTAGGAAACAGGTGATGTTTTACAATTTAAATTTCATTCGTAATTTTGCACTACTAATCAATATCCGCCTTTTTTTGTCAATAACGATTTATAACATCATGATTTATGAACAAAACAAAGATTTGTAACAACATTTATCATAATAAAATTATTTGTTTGACTCAAAATCATAATTTTTATTTATATAGGAGAGAGTGCAAATTATCCTAAGCTGGAAGTATTCAAAAGCATGGCTCTGAATAGGGTTATGATGCAGATACCAAGCATACACACTGCACATAAAATAGGCATTTGTCCTAATTTAGACTAAAACAAAATTTTGAAAGGCCTTCTATATGTAACGAAAACGTCTTCAATGAAGCGTTTAAGATTGTATATTCCACTCAAAAGCATGCTAAAAACATCATATATAAGTACTGCATATGGAACAGGAATGTGGCTTAATTTGGAATAAAAACAAATCTTGAAAAGCATTGACTACTTAAAGGCCACATCTTCATCGAAACTTTTAAGCAAATTTAATTTGAAGAGAGTGCGTACTGCAAACTCTGTGAATGTATACTGTATGAAAAATAAGCCTTGAGTTTAATTTGGTGTAAAAAATTTCTTGAAAATTCTTGACTATTTAACGATAGTGTCTTCATTGAAACTTTTAAGATAGCAAATTCCACGAGATTGTTTCCAACAACAAAACTAAAAGCCGTAACATTGTTCTTCAGCCACGGCTTGGTCGACCATTTCCTCTTGTTAGAAACTCCTAAAAGTAAACTTTTCTTTGCCATAGTTCTTACCTTTCTTATTTCGTTAGCATCGATCCTTACAATCGCAAACCTGAAGTACCCATATCCGCCTTTCTTATCATTTAATTGGGTTTTACCGGACTTTCCAATGTTCTTTTCTGGGTTAGCTAGAAATAACCTCAAATAAAAGCCAGACACACAACTGTCATTCGTTATATTTCAATGGCTTCAGCTCTGCTATTTCAAATCCTGACTAAAATCAAGATTATTTTCGCAGCGATGGAGACACGTAATTTGCTCTTAAGAAATGAAAGTTTATCCCAAACGGAACCGGACGAAATTTTATGGACAATCGAGCAAAGAAAACTTTAATGGTTCAGGCTTATTTAATTCGACCTAAAAAGATAAGTTTAAAACAGGAAAGTCTTGACAGTTGAACCATAAAAAAGGGTTTTATAATCCATAAGCCAAGCTTTATCTGTAATTAGTCAGCCGTTGACATAAAGGATCAATATTAAGCATAGGTTTTATATTATTCGCACACGCGACCAAATTAGTTGGTGACAGACTGGGAGATGTTTTCGAAGTTTTTCTAATTTGTCATCAGCTACTGTTATCCTTTTTTTCCCATGTCTCTTAGAAATTTTAAGAGTTAAAATATATTTCGTAATAAAAGTCATTTGTTAAATAGACTTATATCCCTGTTGATTTGAGTTCAACAATAATCTTGCAATAAATTTCCTGCATTCTTTTTAACAAAATAATTATGAAAATTGCTGAATAATGTTTTTGCCTTTTTTTTTCGAAATGTTTTCAAAAATGCTCCGAATTTATGGTACTAGTAAATATAAGATATGGTGATTAAACATTATTAAATTGTAATTAATACATCATCAGTAAATTTTAGTTTAGTTATATTAACGTCCCGTTTTGAAGCAACACGGGGGCTATTTTGAGACGGACCTCGTAATTTTGAACCACGGTCAGATGACGAGGACGACACTTGAGGTGGCACCCCCTCTTCAAATTCCCACGCCAAACCAACGGGAGGACCATCATCAGTAAACATTTCACTTTATATTTCATTATGATAAGCCAATTAAGATGGAAATGCAAGATTCTAAATGAACATAACTTTATAACATCATTCGATAAAATCGGTAATATTCTCCATAGTATTAACTCTAATTTCTTTTTCATTATAATTCCTTTAAAAGAACTTTTAAAACGTTTCTTATTTAAGAAAGCGTTATATGGACAAAAATTTATAATTATAAATAAATATAAGTAGATAAATATGATTTATAATTTAATTGTATAAAAATAGATTAATAAAAGATAAAATAATGTGTAGGCAATCGGAAATTTGAATTAAAGCAAAAATTCATTCAACTGGCTATTTTGACATAAATAAAATTAGATTTACAGTTTTCTACTTTGAAATTTAGAATATTTTAGAGAACACACAGATTAATTTAAATAAATAAGAATCTGAATATATTCATATATTCAATTACTTAAAGAAACAAAGAAAAGAATAATTTAGAAAAAAAATAGAAACTCATTTCAGATTTAATCCTTTCCCATTTTACCAATCTCTTGATAGCAATCATTACACATATTTCCCATTTTACCAATCTCTTGATAGCAATCATTATACATATTTCCCATTTTAAATTTCAATTAGATGACAAAAATGCGTGCGCTCACTGAAGCCTAAATCGTTTCACTTACGCGATTTCATTAATCCTGCGCTCTCAAATTTTAATGAACACATAAATTTTTCGTTACGACAGTGAAAGCTGCATTCCAAATAATTTCCCATTAGTCTTATAATTTAATGAGATTCGCTTTGTTTGTTTAAAGCCAGTTTGTTGATGTGCTTCTCTATTATTAATATTTTATTATTTATTTTACGAGAAATGTTTCTGAGGTGACCAAATAATTCTCATTAATGGTGTAATAACAGCTTATTTGCATATAAGCTTTAATTAAATTGTCTCTGGGGTTAATCATCTTTTAATAAGTTTAAATGCTTGAAGAGTTTAAAGTGAGAAGTCATTTGATTAAAATGAGATCACGCAATTTCGGTTTTTTTTGCCATTTATGATGAAATTTAAAAGAAAGCGCCATATTGGTTACATTAATTGGATTTCAAATGCATATTCATACTACAATAAATTTCAATGAACCAGTTCTTTTGCTTTTGCTATCCTGGCACGTGCATCCAATTTTTATTTTTTAAGAAATCCATTGAAAAATATCAACAAACATAGATTTGATTTTAAAAGATTTTCAAGATAGTTTGATTATTTAATAGAATATTTTGAAAATCCTTTTTGTAAGTGAATATTTTAATTTTTATTTTATATATTTATTTCGTTTTTTTCCCAATGAACTTGGCATATACTATACTTGTTAGAATTTCAGAATTTAACTAATTGGATTATAATTTAATCTTTAAATAATTTAATAAAAACCATTATTTTTAAGACTAGTTATTTTCCAAGCAGATGGGCATATAATGGAATTCCACAGTTAATTTATCATTTTATAAATAATAATTTATTTCATATATTTAAAATTTAAAAAATAGATAACTACCGTAATAAGATTACATATGCAAAAAATAATAAAGCTCCCTTTTAAATTTGCGGTTAAACTTTCTTAATTTTGTGAAATAAAATAAATTAAGAAATGTATGCTACAAAACAATATAAATCTATATAAGAAATAGGAAAAAGAATCTTAAAATGCTTTATAGGAGAAATTTATAAATAATTTTGGTACTTACCGTTCCAACTCCTCCTTTACATGTGAGTTTAAACTTGAGCACAGTTTGTGGATCTCGCTATGGGGAGAAAAAGAAATCAGTACGTGATTTCACATCTCTGTTTATAAATTACCTTGAGTAAAAGTAAGCATAACTTAATGTACTCAATTTCAATTTTATCAGAGAATTTTGAGAGAAGAAAACGACCTAACTTCAATACATCATTTTAAATAATTAAGTTTCAACGATTTAGCTTTACAGTAAAATGATTTAGACTCATCCTTTTCACAAGATTTTTAATATAATATTTGCAATGTTCAAAGAAAAACACATTTCAAAGAGACAAACTAATTCCCTGCCAAAAAAATTTAAATATTCTTTTTAACATAACAGAAGAATAAATATTTTAATTCATCCTTTTGACCTCAGCAAAATATTTTTCATACATACAGACGATATTGCGCATCTTACTAAGAGAATATTGAAATGCTGCTTGTTTTCAAGAAACTTCATAAAAGATGATCCTTGAAAATTTAATTTACCACGACCGAGACTTTCGCACCATTTGATTTTCTAATACAAGAAAACGATATATCACCTTGAAGGAGGATCATTTTTCAAATCAGATGGTATGCGCTTCTCGAACATGAATAGGAATCCAGGGGTATCCCTACCATATATCACTTTACGTCAACAGGAAATTAAAATCTAAAATAATACGCTGAATGGGAAAATCCAAATGCCGTTGTAATGCTCCTACTCAATTTTTGTTGTCTTTCTTTACTTTGTGTGTGTTCTTGCGGCTTGAGACAACTTCATATATCAAAACCTTTCAACGCATGACACTATCTTAACCTCAGAACTCTTACAAAGCTTTTATTAAAAATGCTTTTAAAACAATGTGCAGTCTTCTTAAGTTTCCATTCATGACTAATGGTTTAATCGCTGCTTTACAATCCTTTTATTAGATGGTGCTGCTGCTTAACCCTACTCGGAGTAGCGATGCATTAAATGCATCACTTACAATTTTGCCAGTTTAAAATAATATAACTGGATAATTTAATTATATTTTTTTATTTGGAGAAGGGAAGAGTTTTAACGTGAAAACTGTAATTAAATAATTTAAAATTTTAATCATTTTTAATTTTAGCTAAGACTAAAATTTCAAAGAATGTTTCCTTTATTCCTTACACTCACTTATGGCTACTTACAAAATTGTGTTTATAATTAATAAAATGCGCAGTATAGTTTTAAATGTTTAGGTTCTTACTATTCAACTTCAAAAGAAATGCATTTTTTTGTGTTAAGAAATAATCTATATTAAAATTCTCTCTAGTTTAAAATTCTATGCTACGATGGATGTTATTTTTTAAAAGTGCAATCGTCATTTTTTCATTTTCACCAGATTTTCTAAATTTTGTCGCGGAAACAGAAAGTTTTCATTTGATTGAACTTTTTGATGTTTATTTTAAGAGCAGCTGAAAGTAAATAACTTAAATCGCAAATATGTTCCTACTCGAGTGAGTCTCTCGCTTGAGAAGATTGTATGGAAAAGAAATAAGTTCATCTTCGAAACTTTTTAAACATTCCAATAATTTATCAGTTGAAAGTTTTCGAAGCGTTGAAAGAAGCGATGATTCTTAGAAAAACAAAAGTGCAGAGCATATCTTGATGTTACATTTCACATCCATTCATTCACAAATGAATAATTTTATTTTCAATTCAACGGGTTTTTTCCCTTGTATGAAACTTTTTTTTTCACATTTCAGAAGTAAGAACCTGATATGTTCAGAAGTTATCACATTTTGCATGTAGTTCTATTTTATATAACTCCTTAATTAGTTTTTTTCTTCAACAATCTTCATGATAACTATGAACGCTTCGTAAGAAACGTGATTTTAAATTTTTAAAAAGTAATAGTAATTCGATTCAATAAGCTGCAAATACAATAATTATCAGAAATTTAGAAATATCATGCAAAAGAATGATTTAATAGAATTTGCAAATTTGTTTTTAAGAAAAAAATACAAATAGACAATTTTGTATAACAAAATTCTTTACGATCTTTTGAAAAAAATTCAAATCAATAATCACAATTTTAAAGGACTTCCAATAAATTAATTTGAATGAAATTATTAGTTATTTCAAATAATGTGGTAAATCAAAAGGTCATGAAAATAAGATGGTAGTTACAGTTACAGTTATGAAATTGTATTTAGAAATATTTTTCATTTGGCCTAATAAATCCTTCAATGCTTTCCTAAAATTAAATCTTATAAATAAACTACCATAAAGTATGTCTAATTTAGGTATTTATTGTCTTATTTGGTCTTAAAAAGGTATTTTCCAAACTTCTCTGAATTTTCTAAGCTCAAAATCGAATCTTACAAAGATTCATATTCAAAACCTTATTTCGCTTTATATTTTATCGTAAACAAAAACATTTCCAGCTCTATTTTAAAATTTTAACAAACAATAATAAGAAAATTTGCAAAGGTCTTAAACGCACTCTACATTTACAAAAGTTGTACTATACTTCAATCCTGAATAAAAAGGAATATCGGTTTAAGCTACAATGTCTTTTATTTCAGGAAACAAAAGAATCTAAAATACAATAAAAGATACTTTTCTCCCAGTCTCAAACACATTCCATTGAAATATAGCAACGTGAATTCGGTTTTAAAATAACTCAAACCCAAATTGAAATAAATATTCGAACTATTTTGAAAACGCAGTATAAGGGAAAATACCTCGTGAAAGCTATTTTCTCTGTACGTGTATCTAACTGAATAAATGCCGCCAACAAAAAAAAATATGAAGGAATACATTTTCTGGACAGGGTAATGTAATCTTTGTGTTTAGTATAAATAGGGCGAGAAATTGAATTTATTACCATAAATTCATCCATAAGCAGACCAAAAAATAGGATCATAAGGCCTTGTGGATTCAAGAAGTCGATTCAACACTCAATATGAAATCAGAAAATTGGGCTCCAATCAACTTCCACATATATTCCTTCAGCAAAATTGGCCACCAAAATCGTGATTATTTACAGAAGCTTTCAGTTACGTGATTTATTAAATCTTCACTAGTGAAGAATTTCTTAACCGTGCTATTCTAAATTATATACTGTCATAAATTGTATTTTAATATTCCTATAACCTGTATTTATCTTCGCCATAATTATACTGCGAAAAAATAATTAAGCAAATTTAAGACAGGCGTTAATTTAATTTGATTTAGATGTTCTAGACTTATGAAATTAAAGTTTTGATAAAAAAAATATCTTATTGTTTACTAATTCCTTTTGCTAGAGATTCTGAACATAAAAATATGCAATAATCTTATAATATTTCACTGAATAAATATTTCAGCGTTTTAATTTCATCTTAAAAGCATTGTATATCTATCAAAAAGTTGTAAGAATTTTTAATTTAACTGGATTCTTTAATGAATATAGAAATAAACTGAATAAAAATAGCTTATCATAAATTTTTAATAATTTATTTCAATACAATCAGAACGATTAGTTTTTGAAATATTAAGTTGCTAAATTGTCTCCATATTTAACTAAATCGTCTGCTAAACTAATATTATTAATTGCTCCTTATTATGAAATCATTCACAATGTTCTCTTTTTAACATATAAATTAATAAATCAAAGCTTTAGAAACGTTTTTCGGATTTGATAATCGAGAAGAAAAAAAATTGGAATTTTTCTACTTATTTAAAACTGTCTTCCTAATCTAGAATACGCAGATTTGCTCTGTTAAGTGCTATTGATGAAGATCGCTAAAATTTGATCAATAATGAAAGTAAAATAACTTTACCTTGTTATAAAAATCCACTTATTTATTTAAATTTTCCAACCACTTATTATTGCATATTTTTTCGCAATACACTAAGAATATTGAGAATCATTTTTCACTGTATATAATTAAAATCTTTAGAATGAATGATTTTATAAATATTTTTGACAATGTGATATTTAAAATTTACCAACAGGAAGAATTCTAAAAATCTTTGAAATATTGTATTTACAAAATTTACCTTATTATAGTAAATGAACTGTTAGAATACAGAAATTTTAACTACTGTGTATAAATAATTCAGAGACCATTTCGAGATAAATATTTTCCGCTTCCTCCTTTAAAAAATATGAAATATATGTCGCTGCATTCATTTCAGGGAAATATTAATTTCAGATCAGTATAATTTTACGGCATGTCAATTAAATTTTTTTAAAGATTATTAGAAAAGCTGAAATTAATGCTCTGTTTCTCTTTAGTAATCAATCTTATCGTGTTACCTAACTAAACAATAAATAAATTAATCCTCTTTAGATTTTACTATCACACAAATTTTGATAAATCACATTCCTGTCAAATGGTCATCAGAGCGTATAATAAATGTTTATCCAGATTATACACAGTTTGAATGTGGATTTCAAACAGAAGCAGGACGCATAATTTAAACATTAAGCTTCCGTTCTTCTGTAATATTCATTTTCCAAGTAATTGGTCAAATAGAAAGAAAAATTTTGATGTTTAATAATCATGTTATGTTTCCAATTTTAAGATAAATAAAACTGTCATGCTTAATTTAATAAAGAATCTTAAATTCTTAAGTTATATAACAACACAAACAGGAATATCAGAGTATCACTAAAAAGACTTTTCGCTTTCATCTAATAATTTTTGGAGCATTTAAATAACACAACTTAGACACTCTATTCAAAGATAAATTTTCTGCAGATTTTGATTTTAACTATCGAATAGTCGATTTAAATGAAAAATTGAGGAATTTTCATCGAAAAACCAGAATTTTTAAATACTACAACCATGTCAATTATTCAAAACTTGTAGTCGAACACCATAATTTATCATTTAGTTTTCTAAATAATAATTAAACAATATTTTAACATCATCACAATTGTATAGGTGACTGTAATTTACCCTTCGAAATTTTAACGAAGAACACATAATTTTGCAAATCTTACAAAAGTCAGAGTTTATGAAAATTCATATTGAAAAGTCCTTGCAGATACAAAATCTAATTATGATTTCTTAAATCGCAATGCTAGGAAATCCTTTGTCTCACTAAAGTGTATTTCGGAAATAATCTTACCCATGTTAGATTTTAATTTATTGAGTTATGTTTTACATAAACCTATGCATTGTGGAAGTAAAATAACAAAATTTGCACTGCACCTACGGTAGATACACTAAATTTTATAAAAATAAATTACATATATTAACAATAGATCAAAATGCGGGATGCAAAATTTAAGAATCATAAAAATTTTGCAACAGCAAAGGGATTTATTACTGCTGAATTTTAAAAATCTTTGAGAAACCGTGTACGTCAGTTCGAGAATCTTTTGTCTAGACTTCTACTTACTCTGTCAACAAGATCTTCCAGGGATTTGGCGACCTTTATAGAAACGGTCGTGTTGTCGATGCTTTCCACCCTGAAAAAATTGATGTCGCTCAAACTGTTGTCTACTGGCTCAAGTTTGAACTCATGCCTAGGATAGACTTGAACCCTGAAGACTTCACTGCCTGTTGAAAAAAAGGGTATTTGTAAAACAGGGAATAGAAAGATAATATTTAAATGAAATGATTCTAAAACTGTTAATAGAAAGAAATAAAAATGGGTTAAGCATAAGAATCTTTAATATTTTTTCCCTTTAAATCTATCTTCCTTTCTCACGTGTAATGAAGTCAGTTCACGTTATATCACTGCAACATAATAAACTAAACAGCTCAGGAGATCTATCATCTGATAGATAACGGTTTATTCTATTCTGTGGTGGTTATGCTATTTTTCCTCCTGCAAGAAGTGAAATGGATTCCAAAATTTAATTGGTGTGACGCATTTACATGTATCATGTGAGAGTTTGAATTCACTCCATTTCAGAACCGACTGGAATTATATTTATAATCAATTCGTATTCATTGGTGTTAATTCTATAGATGAAGACTTTTTTTTTATCATTTCGCTAAAAAAAGGTAAAGGAAACATTTCTGTAAATATATAAAAATATTTTTTTAGGAAATATGAGTATTAATCTTTAATTAAATTTCTGATTATTACTTACAGCGTTAAACTGCACAAATTAAATGAATAAAGAACCGCTATTCTGGATAATTTATATTTTTCAAATAAAAATGGAAATTTACATCATTAGGAACGAAATTGAAAAGCTATGCCTTATAAAATAAGAAATTACTTCTCACGCATGCCTATTAAATTTTCACATTTATACCTAATTTAAAGCATTTGAAATAAATGTTCCAAAAGCTTTCATTCAAACTTCAGTTTATTTAAAACTCGAAATAATTTTTCACGATTATTTTTCAATATATTATTTAATTCTACTTAATATATTATATAATGTCTTAAAATTGACAATAAAGTTTATTCAGTGCACTTTTGTATTTATTTTAGGTCAAAATTCACCAAAATAAGCTTTAACAAGGAGACATAAATTTGCAAATTATTTACTTTAAGCAAAATTATTTCTGAATAAAGGTTTAGTAGTTTTAGAAAATAAATGAATAAACAGTGTAGTGTTGATATAGGAGTCTCATTCATCATCTTAGTTGCTCTGATTAAACTACGATCCTAACATCTAATTTCTGATGATGCATTTGTGTGTGCATTGAGGATGACATCCGATACCATAATTAGCGATAACATGACAACCGTTCAGATCTGCCGCAATCTTAATTAGACAACATCACGTGACGATTCAAGACACAACCGTGAACGGAAATGGGCATTTATGAGTATGTTGTTTGTCACGCAATACTTCAGAAATAATTACTATTATTAGATTATCTTCAGCAATTAAATGGTTTTATTGAGTATACTTAAAGCAATTAAATGCCAGTTGACAGATCATAAACTAACACTCCTAGTTATATGACTAACTCCAAGTTATATTTCCAGCTGCATTTTTAAAGTACCTTTTTCTCGGAAGATTGTGTTTCTCAAGCATTGGAGAACACCTCTTTAATGGAGATTAAAAGGCTGACGAAATAAAAAAAAGTTGAAAAATAAACACTTTCAAACAAATGTCAAAAATATTCTTTTAATTCAAAAATAAAATGCTATCCTTAAAAGAAGTTGAAGATACAGGTAAATGCAAATTTTCAAACGACATTTTAATATTAACTAGCCGCCTTCGGCGACCAGCTCTTCGCCCGTAATATTAATGACCTGTGGCTACGTTCGCAATATGGTGAAATAAATTGGCGAATTGGCGGTTGTAGAGGCTGAGGAACTCTGCCAAAATTGTTTTTTACTTTCTCGTATACGAAGTATACAAAGAGAAAGTATTGTAATCGTCAAAAAATTCGAACTCGAGATTTTGTCGAATCTCCACGTTTTAGACCTCCCTGAGTCCGAAAAACACAATTTTGGAATTACGTCTGTGTGTATGTCTGTGTGTCTGTGAACACGATTACTCGAAAATTATTAGAGCTACGGGGATGAAATTTGGTATGTGGTCTTTAAACATAATTTGTAGGTTTCTATCAACTTTTGGACAAAATCCGTCAACGGGAAGTCTGTCTGTCTGTATGTTCGAGGTCATGCGAAGGCTATAACTCAAAAACTTGAATAGCTATATTTTTTAGCATATAAAATTTTGGGCCAAGTCCGTCAACTGGTTGACTTTTCATATTTGATTTCTTCGCCATTGTACGAAGCAAAAGAAAGGCACGCGTTTTTACTGCTGTTCCCGTAATATGATCTGTCTTGGCTCACTGCCAAATTCTTCTCGAATAAAAATGAATTAATTATGGAGTGTTTTCTTTTAATTTTTCTTTCACGCCGAAACATTTTCTCAATAAGAGTTGCATATTTGATTTGCTGTTAGTTTTATTTTGTATATTTCGTAATGCATTTTTTTCTGAGTGGATTTTTCATTATTTTTACTTTGACAGAACGAAAGTAGTTGTTAAAAGTAAAGTTATAAAGTAACAAACCAAAATTAGTGTCAATTGATTCATCAGTTCTGTTTTTCATGCTTTTTTTAATTTCTTAAGCACTCTGCCAATGTGCATGATATTTTCAACTACAACTATCGGTAGTAAATTTGTAACAATCAGATCGGAGATATTGCTGGCAAGCTAAAAGGCTGCTTAGATGTGTGCAAATCTTTTAGTAACTTACATTAGATAATTGAAATTTGGTATGTGGTCTTCTAATTTATCCACGCGGTGGGAGGGGAAACAACACCTTTTTGGGGAAGTATACGAGAAAGTTTAGGGGAGGCCACTCCCGCTGGTTACTTTCTCGTATACGAAGTATATACAAAGAGGAAGTATTGTAATCGTCAAAAAATTCGAACTGGAGATTTTGACGAATCTCCACGGTTTAGACCTCCCCGAGTCCGATAAACACAATTTTGGAATTATGTCTGTCTGTCTGTGAACACGATAACTCGAAAACTATTAGAGCTACGGGAATGAAATTTGACATGTGATCCTTACACATAATTTGTTGGTTTCTATCAAGTTTTGGACAAAATCCGTCTACGGGAAGTCTGTCTGTCTGTCCGCGGTCATGTGAACACTATAACTCAAAAACTGGAATAGTTAGATAGATAAAATTTGGTAAACAGTTTTATCGTCATGAATGTAGGTCCGTATCAAATATTGGTCCATATAGGTCAAAGGGTTGACTGTCTGTCGGACTGTATAATCGCATACTTGTAAAAATTATATCTCCTAAACCCTTTGATTTAGATAAATAAAAATTGGTACGACTGATGCTAACAGTAATTATAAATCTGTGCCCAAATTTCGTTTCAATCGGTGGAAAAAAAGGCGTTCAAATTGCATAATTAATTTTTCTAATCCGATTCTGCATACGCATGCGTGCTGGTAGCAATCTCTGTGCACGCGGAAGGATTACATCACTTTGTCCTTGAGCCGGCAAGAGTGGAGGTGTGTTCTGGATGGGTTTTAATCCGTACGCATCTCTTTGAATTTGATTCTTTAAATATTTTACAAACACTATAATCTACAATGAAAAACCTTCTGATAGTCATTGGATTGTGGGTTACAGTGAATTCGAAATTTTTTATTCACACGGGAGGAGGGGAAACAGCACCTTTCTGGGGAAGTATACGAGATAGTTTAGGGGAGACCACTCCCGCTGGTTTGCGATATATCTCGAAATTGGAGAGTGGCAGGTGACCCTTGATGACATATCTAGAGGTCATGCTTTCATATAAAAAAATTGTAGAAATCGGTGCAGTGGTTAGGGCTTGGAGACTCTGTCAAGGGTCTTCCCCATAGAGAATGTACAGTGGAGAAATATTTTTTAAATTTCTCTCGAAATTAAAGGGTGATGGGTGGTAGGCGACACTTGATGACATATCTAGGATTCATAAGCGTCCATATGAAATAAAAATTATCGAAATCGGTTCAGTGGTTGGGACCATCTGGTTTTGGCAAATTATTTTAAATATATAGATAATTTAAAATTACAACATTTATTTCAAGAAGGCTAAAATTTAACAAAAAGTATTGGAAGGAAAATATAGGTAAATATCTGTGAAAAGTTAGGTCCAAAACACTAAGAAGTTGATCACCACTGTCATAAGAAAGACGGAATAAATAAGACTATAGATTACGGCAAGAAAGCTTTATCTTGTTTTTGGACTTGAACACTACGTTTGTCGCAACATCGTCGTGTTTAGTAGCTGCGCTATTAAAAGTTTATTTGGGTTTGGTGGCATTATTATGTGCGTCTGTGCCAATAAATACCTTACCCACTCACCTACCAACCTTCAGCAGCATAATAGTATCAGAGACATTAATGTGCTAATTTTCCTAATCTAAGTTTGATATAAAAAAGAAATTATGAGAATTTGAATAACATTTTCTTCCTCTTTTTATTTTTATTTATTGCCTGCTAAGGTATTTTTAGCCTCAGTATATGCATATCATACAAATTTCACAGTTTTCATTTCGTTATGAATAGACGTTGTTTGCCTAAATGTCGATGACTTTTCCAGTAAAAATTACAGCAAATGTTTGTATAACATTTCCTATTATACTCTATAATAAAAAAAATCGCACGTAATGGCATACCATATTAAACTATACAAAAATCTCATTGCTCAAATGTTTTTCATTTTTATTTTTAAAAACATTTTACGTCTCATTACTTATCTAAGCGATAATGGCTGCAGCAAAAGAAAAACCTAAAGGAGGTAAAAAAAAAACAGCGATCCATCAATTCAGCGGTGATGATGTGCTACAATTCCCTGGTGAGCATTTCAGTTTAATAGATATCCTCTGGGATTGCTCTAAATGGGGGAAAAGCGTGTTGAAAGGATCGAACACTGCACGCGAAGTGGGTTGTGGGTGATTTCTTTGTCTAACTTGACAGAATGATTAAGTTTAAGCAGATAGTTATAAGAGTTACAATAAACTCTTAAAATTTATTTTCTAAAATACGGATGAATGAGTATTTTAAATATATTTTCTTTTTAATAGCCTTTGTTCTTATGAGTATTTGAAATAATAATAAAAATAAAGTTCTTTAACTCTATAAATTAGTCTATTTATAAGCATTAAAAATGCAGATGCCTTAAAATTTTGTAATGAGTGTATCATAAAAAAATACGACGAAATTATATTATACTTTACAGTTTATTTTAAAATGCATGATCGGTGATAATGCAATGAATTTGCTATTTTCTCGATAGGAGTTGAAGAACGAAAGAGGAATTTGCTCTTCAAATATACGAAAAAAAATCATAAATAAAGGTAAAAATTTTAATAGTTATGCAATAAATATGTAAACGTTTTTCTTTAATTATCTTCTTCTTAAGGCCTTAACGCATGCTTTCTGTTACACAAATAAAAAACATTTTTTGGAAAAATGAGCACTAATAAATCATATTAAATTAAGTATCAAACAAAGTTAACCTGAATAATTTAATTAACGCAGTACACGATGATGTATATAAGTTAACTCACATTTTTGCCGTAAAATTTAAAGCTATTATTATGATTCATAGAAGTTAGTTTTCCCAGAAAGTGACATATTTTTGAGATAGGAAGTGTTCAATTTTGGCATATAATGTGCTTTAGACTATCGGGCTTTTAAGAGAGGTTAATGAAATAATTTATAGAATATGTACAAAGTTAGTACAAAGAGCTTTGAAAAATACTTCTTATTTTCTGATATTTGTTTTCATAGAAGCTCCTGGTTTATGTAAATGATTTTCACATTTCTAGGGTAATTAACTGCAGAAATTTATCGTGTACTGCTTTTTAAAGATGCATCTAAGATTAAAATTAATTTTCTTACTTATTTTATACACATTTCTCGTACCCATTTGAGCAGAATTACATAGCTGGTATTTAAAATAAAAATTCATGAGTATAAAATTAATTAATCGTTTCTTAAATGACATCCTATCCAATGTCCTGATGAAATATCTAATATCCTACCACACATTACACATGACAGCAAGAAAATTAATAAATTTCACAATGAATTTCCGTTAGCATGTTTAATATCTATTAAAAGAGAGAGATGCCATTCAAAATGTGGAAACACAATGAACACTGGACAATTAGTCCAATTAGAAGCACAATAGTAAGGATAATTACTTCTTCCTAAATATAGAAAATCATATCATTATTTCATAATTTTTTCTTTTATAGATTGATATATTATTTTTTAGAACTGTAATAATACAATTTCGGTTATTTGTAGCCTTTTGTATTCTTAACCCTTTAGGAGAAAAGCATTTCCAAAGGTAAAAGGGGTTTTTTATTAGCATTGCTTATATCTGATTATTTAGTCATGAAGACAATAGTTTCTTTCAAGCGTAGAATTAACCTATATTTGGCTTTTCATTATGTTTCAGTGTTTGCTGAAGGCGGTTGCAGTAATATGCTCTTTATAACTACTTAAATAGTTGCAAAAAATTCTTTATTTATTCTTTTGAATGCATATAGTTTCTAGAAAGTGAATACCCACAGAATTTGTGAAAGTCAATGAAATTTCATAATGGTAATTTTTGAGATTGAAATAATAAAGGAAGATTTATGAATTTAAAACTAAAACGAAAGTTTAAAGTAATATAATTAAAATAACTGAAAATTGATAATTTAAATATTATTCAATGGAATACAAAATTATAAAAAGCCCTATCTAGAAAAAGTTTTAAAAATCATTTCAAACGTGTTTGGCTTTCGATTTTAAATGCTATTTTACGTTAAATTTGTTAGCATTACAACTTTTATTTAGAATTACGAAGAAAGTTTTTCATGTGAAAGTTCAGCAAAGTTTTTATGAAATTTAAAAATCTTATCAAATAATATTAAATTTATAAAATTTCTATCTGCGTACGAAATATGTGCTGAGATACTGATGGCTTAAGATATGAAAAATGTACAGTTCTTAAAAATAAATATAGTGCTTTTACATCTTTAATTTAAGTTCGTTTATTGAGAATAAATATAGAGGCGCGTAAACATATTCACAGCGATAATTCAAAGATTTTTTTTTACATTAATCGTACTCAATGCTTATCATGTTGTATTTATGCGTTCCAGTTTTTAAGATTAAAAAATCTTCAGCAAGATCCTGTATGAAATTGTTTTCTTTGCAGAAAATTTTGAATACCATTTCCTTAAATTAAAAGGAAAGTGGTAGTCATAATTTCTTAAAATATTAGTTTGGTAATGACGTTTCTAAATCAATAATTAATTTGTTTGCAAATAACTAATTGGTTGCAAAAAGCTGCAGTATTATAAAATCTATGTTTATAAAAATAAAAATTAAATTAACTAAAACCTATCATTTGCAAAAGTGCAACAATGAAAGGGTTCGAGAATGTTTTCTTTTCGCTTTTCCCCCCCTTTCTTTCTGAATTGCCCATGAAAATGAAGACTTTGGTGCCTAAAAAGCTGTTTATGTTTCAACTAGCTCTGTCCGGATATTTTTCTTGGAAGGGCTATTTTAAGACGATTCGAAAATCGAAACGAGACCATGTGTTTTAGAATATGATGCTAACTTAACTGAGCTGCTAAATCTGTTTTTGAGTTTAACTATATATACTTCAATGTGGCATGAATTTTATACTAGGAAGACTTTTTTTTTCAGATCCTTCATGGATATTCACGAAAAAGGAATATTCTTGCCCTTAATTTGTTTAAATCAATTAGTTCTTTATATTATCCGGAAGTAGTAACTACATGTTTTTTCATATTTCAAGTGAATAGGCAACAATAAAACATTCTGTTGTAAAATTTTCTTTTATATATTAACTTGAAATTTTGCAAAGAATTTTAACTCTAAAATTATACTGAAAAATCTATTAAGTATAGATTGATAATATTTTCTTAATTACTTAGATTACTTAAATAGAGGTCATTTTTTCATTCAAATTAAATAAACTATCTTAGAAGACATTATTTTATAAGATGGCATTAATTACCTGTTAACTAAATTATCAGGAATATCGTTGAATAAATATTATAGTATTCAATTATAATTAAAGCTTGTAAAAATTAGAAAGCTTTACTTTTCAAATAAAAACACAAAAAATTATAACTATTAAATTTTTAACTGTAAAAACAGAAGTCACAGTAATTTAAACCAGAAACAAATGCCATTTCTCCATTTCTGAAATACCGCGGCGAAGAAATGTTATGGGGAAAAATTGAAAATGTGATATTTTTTTCTTAACATACATTACACGAACAGAAATTTTCGTCAACACCTAACTGATTTAATTCTTAATCTACAGCATGTTTAAAAATATAAAGCATTTCAAATGTTTTAGAAACAAAGCTGTGTTAAGTTAATTAAGGAACTATGCTTTGTAAGTTAATGAGCGGTGCTCTAATTACAGGTAATTGTTACCAAAGCATTTCGAAGTAATTCTACTTTCATTATTCAGTGTTATGTTCAGAAAAGCCGCTAAGCGATTTTCACACTTTTCACGCTAGAATTAATAAGTTTCTATGTCTCTTATACGAAACGTTTTAGATAACAATTTCCTTAGTCGTAAAGAACAACTTTGTGAATGGAAATTTCGAATTTATTGTAACGCTTTTGTTGTTCGTGAGCTTGTCTAATGAGAAGGAATTAATTGGGTGAAACAGACAAGCAAACGGTGAAACTATGTGTGTTCCATTTAAAACCTTTATGGAAAGAAAGTTAACGTTTATCAACGAATATGAAATATGTTGAATATTCAGCAGAATTAATAAAGAAAGATTTTATTTTAAATGAAGTGCATAATATTTTCCCATGCAGTTTGTATGATTAGATATATGCTTTTTATTGTGCAAAATAGTCATAATTTTGGATCAGCACTTCTTTTTTTGCCGTTTATGTTGAAATTCGATATGCATCACTTTTTGTGAACTCTAATGAGCGTTTGATTCGCGAAAATATATAACTATAAAATTTTACTGTAACTATAAAATTTTATAATTATTTCAAAAGTTTCAGAATTTTTCTTTACCTAAAAATTAATGGACAAAGTATCTAAAGAAGTAAAGTGAATATTTATCAATATATTAATTTTTAATTCCGTTAAACATCAAATGAGGATTGTTTAAACCAAAATGGTTTAACTTGTTAATCATTAAGGAAAAGCTTTGTATACAACAAATGCTATTAATATAGTTTATTTTAAACCATCAAATAAGTAGGGGAGTTTTTTTGTAGGAGAGGACAAGGTTTTCTTGCTTCTTTGTTTTGGATATATTGTGAGCTTGCGAGCCCCATAGAATGTGTTGACTAAGCATCATAGTTCCGATTCCCCACTAATTGTGAATGTCAGTTTGTTCCTTTTATTTTCGATTCTTGATGGAACCAAACGCGCATTTTAACTGTTCGTCTTATACAATAATGGCTGGTCCCTAAAAGTATAAAGACTGATATAAATAAATCCTGATTGAATAGAATAGTTAGAAATTAAAAATATACGATTTAGACATATGCTTATTTTATTATTTAACTTACATTTTTAATTATTTTTTATATGAAGGCGTAGGTAAGTATTAACCTTGGATGATCTCGACCACTTCTGACGTCATTACGTAAAATTTTGATATCATACTTATTGATATTTGCCAAATTTCTTTTAATGTCGTGTCCAATTTTTTGTAAGTCCAGTTATATTATAATGATATATGGGTGGTGTTGTGATGGATGGTGGGATATAATATATGTGTACATACATGTTATATGCTTTATAAGCTATTACAAGCGTTTATGTTATTATTTAATTTATATTTTTAATTATTTTTGTATGAAGGTCAAGGTAAGAAAATTTGTCGATCATTCTACTTTTGACGTCATACTTACTGTTATTTACCAATTTTGTTTGGACTTACGTTGATTAAAAATCATTATTGTTCAGATATAAAAATGATTTTGAAGCCCTGAATTATTCGGAACTGTAATAATGATTAGTTTTTTCAGAAATTAAATAAAGAAAATATTTTTTACTTACCAACGGCAATGTTTTCTTCCACCCTTTCAAACCTCCGATTCTCTCCCAAAGGATAGAACAAACATGCTGAAAAGAGCAATAGGAATCGTTAAAAACTAATATCAAACAGTTCACTTAAGCAAAAATAAAGCTCTGCTATTCAAATATTTAAAAAACATTCCGAAAGAAAAAACAATAAACAGTATTATATTACATAAGCACATATATTGGAAACTTCTCTGTTAACTGTAAGCTGAAAATCATTTTGTTTCAGAAAAAAAGAAGTTCTTTTATTTCTCAAAATAAAAATTTAAATTGCCTTTCAAACTAGTTCAAAGGCAATTTGCGTATGTATTTATCGAAAGAGATCCGTATATCCTGAATCAATTCGTATCTATAAATACTGAAAAAAGAAAATAGATGAGAAAAAAAACTAAGAATTTATTCTTATGTGTGTCGATACAGTATTAAAGTAACGGAAAATTCCTAGTGAAAACTTTTAGAATACGTAGTGAATTTTTTTGTTAAATCAGCTTAGATATATAATATTGACTTAAATTTAAAATCAAAAAACAGTCAGCTTTTTCACAGGAAAGTATGATATTTTACAAAAACATAGACTGGAACTGTAAATTATAGATAGAGATGCGATTTGTTTTTCTAATATACATACAGTTAATGATTATCTTATAAGCTAACTAAACGAACAAAAAATATATATTCAGAGAATTTATGATACGGCTCTTGTATTAATGAATAAAAATAATTATAATTTTTTTCGTTAAATTGAACACATTTCCAACAGATTGTTTAAGTTATATAATACCTAAATGAAAAAGAGAATATATATTTACGCAAATTAATTTAATTGCACTAAGAAAGACATCAATAAAAAGCCATAAACTTAACATTTAAGGAAAATGGTAAGTAAGTATTTATATACACGCTATATTTTATTCAAAATCTATAGATCTTTCTCGGCAAGAATTAATTTTAATACTTCTTTTAGACACATATTCTAACAAGATATTGATTTCTGATCATAAAATTGTCTCTTTATATTGAGGTCATTACAGAGGCGTTACTTTTATAGTAACTGTTAAGAAACCGTAACCGCCCTGAAAATAGAGATTACATCAAAAGCGCATTGAATATGGTGTTAAAATAAATAAAATGGAGCATTTTTTTAAGTCAAATATCCAATGGTAAGTAACTGTATTTTTATATAAACAAACCATCTCTTGCTCACATTCAATCTTCTATCGGAATGCAGAAAATCGAAACAGTCAAGTCCAAAATTAATGGTACCATTGCACTCCGATTCACGCCTCCATTATCATAAAGAAATCAAGGTTGCAGATCTCTCCAATTTTACCTTCCAAACACGTATCCGATATAGAATGTTTTGTAGAATTATTAATAAGACTCTCACAATGTTGCCGATGCCAGTGTCAGTATAAATATTTGTCAAAACAATTTAATTTACCAATCAATTAAAAAAATCTTAATTCCAATGATCGTGTAACTATTGAACAAATCCCCATCCGATTCTGTTACCTACATTCAATCTGCCATCAGAAAGCGGGAAATCGTAGCAGCCAAATCCAATGTTAATGGTGCCATTCTACTCCGATTTACGCCTCCATTATCAAGAAGAAATCAAGGTTGCGGACCACTATAAACAGGCCTAAATCTTCCCTTTCAAATAGATATCTCGCGAATCGGAAACGAAATTTTCTGCTAGATATCCTCTTGTGCCTAACTAACCTAGTGACACGGAATTTCTGCCAACGGTGACCCAGTACGGATCCTCTTCTTGAGTAGCAGCATCTTCTCGGACGCTACGAGGGTGGTTTGATTTCATTATCTTGACGGAAGATCGCCCGTCACGGTTGAGTGACCAATGGCCAAATTCACGGGACAATGGGCCGGTGACCAGTGATGCTTGCCCGAGGAACAAAAGGTAAGCAGCTTGCTGGAAATGGCGCGGTCAGTTGGGGTTGATGAGTTTCGTTTGGGAAAAGTAGGATTTGGAGACTAGATGTGGATGATCGAAGATGATAGTAAATGAGAATAACGTGTAAGGAAGGTTTCAAGGAAATTCAACTTATATTACAATATAATAAATTAGCCACACAATTACTACATAAATGAAAAATAATCAACTATTTTTTGCTTATTGATTTTCAGTATGGAAGACTTCGACACATTTTTGACACATGTAAATAAATTTCATTGAATGCATGTTGTCTAATGTTGACCATCTCAGTTGAGCATCCACAGTATCCTTAAGTGGGGAATCTTTGAAAGAATTTGTATTAATGAATTGAGATCTTGGAAATATTTGGAAGAAAATAATTACGCGCGAATTTAGAGATGAGCTAGTTTATGAGTAAGCATGTATATTCAAAGGCGTATTTTTAGGTAAAAGAATATTCAGAAAGTTTAAAAATTATGATGAATTATTAAAAATATATAAATATTTATACGTTAGATAATTCGTTCACACCGATTTATTTATCAGTTTAATGCATTAAATTTACAGGTGGGAAAGCATTTAGAGCTATGTTTGGGGATAGTCGATAAAAAAATGTTTTACGGTCGTGAAAAAGGTAGTTTCACTGTGCTCAGGTCACATGTAGTTTAGAAGTCAATGTCTTAAAATTGATAAATATAGATAAAATAAATAATGGGCTGAATTTTTCTTTGACTTCACAGTCTTGTGATAAACGTCTTCACTCATGCCATTTAACTGCACATGGGCAGTGAGGTAGGGTAGGGTAGAAAAAAGGGTAATGAGATCCGAAATTAAATTGGCTCGATGAAATTAGAGGTATCGGTCTTCATACAAAGACGTAATTGCAGGAGGAATTTATTTAAAGTATTTCCCGAACATGTAAAAATTAGGGTTCAAGCATAATGGAAACTTTTTCATTAAGCTAATAAAACCTCACATTAAACTTCTTCATTGTCATATATTAATAAAAATAAAAGACTATAAAGTTTCACAGTGAGCTTTTTGCTAAAAAGTGGTAAAATAGATAATTGATTTTTTACTATTATTACAGGCTTTTCTTCAGTTTTTAGACATGTACTTGATTGTACTAGATTCAATCAAGGAGGAAGAAAATCGCACTACATTAGGAAGTCTAATATTCAAAAACAACATCTGTTATTTAATCAGATTCTTTATCTGAAGTATTCCCTTTGGGTGCTTCATTTAAAGCTAAGTTCAAAATATGTCAAAATAGTTGGAAACAACCAAAATGGCTATTTCTTGATAATATTTTTTTTGTTTCAATACCAAATAATTTTAATGCTGCTACCGAAATATTCATTCGCAAAACATAACATTTCAGCAATGCATAGCAAGCGTAAATTGCACCTGATGACTGGGGAATGTCCCCGAATTCCGCATAATTGTTGACTTAAGAACATAAGAGTAAGCTTAAAGCTTTCGAAATGTGTAAAAAGCGAAAAAACTTCACATCATCACGGGGCTTCGAAGACTGGAATGCGAGACAACGGCATCCCCTCATCACGCCTCTGCATTTTACACTATTTCTAGAGTGAACTTTAAAAACAATATTAACGAGAGACCGTATATTATGGTATCTACACTTTTTTTCTGATTTCACATACAGTGTGTTTTGTTAAAGAATGTCTCCGTAACAGGAACTTTCGCTGAAGTGTTTCAGTACAGTAATATTCTTGCTTTCATGACAAATTAACTCAACTATGATAAGACCTTTCTTGTCTTCGTTGTGACATACACCACTTGAAATTATCAAGTACACTCTGACTCCTATGGCAGCATGCACAAAACAAGGAAACCTTTTATATCCAACTATGAAACGGGCCTTTGCTATCCAGTCTCCCCTGAGTCTAAAGGATTGCAATATGTGGTTAAAGCCAATCGTAAAGACTTGCGTCAAATCATAAAGTTTATATCATTTACCCGTCGAAAACAAAGGTGAATGAATATTGAATAACGAATGTTCTTTATATTCGCACAGCTACAACTTGAGAGAAAAGTGGATTTTCTGAAAATGTTTGTGGTTAATAGGTTTTGAGTTTATTTACTTCAACTTCATGAATAAAGTTCTTTCTCTGTAACATTTTGATTTAGGTTAACCATTTTTTAAAACTCTAGACAAATTTTTCTTTGAAATGATAGGTTTCTATGAAAAAAATCAGTAATTCTTGTAATGAAATGGTTTTTAATTGAAATTCATAACTTCTATTTAGCTTGGAAAGACATAACTAGTATACGAAATACAGCGAAATGAATGCTAATATGAATCTCAAATAAATCAATTACCTTATGTCTCATAAAACGCATGTCCTCTCATTAAATATAATCTACATTAAAGAGTTATTTTCAAAGAACTGTTAAAAGCAACAGAGAGAGAGCATTATATTCCAATAATATTCTAGTAAATTTGCACATTAATTTAGCAAAATAGCACCATATAAAAATATGATTTTCAAATGAATTTTTACACAAAGTACATACGAGTCAATAATTCCTTCACTAAAAACCCTGCAGATGTTGTGATTAACATTTAGGACATTATATTTAAAATCCATTCGACTCCTGGTTTAATCTAATGCGAGTTGAACTAATTTTAAATTATTAAATGAATTTATATCCATTAAATATTTCTTTACGAACATTTTCTTTTAAAATGATTAAGAGATATTCTTGAAAGTTAAATCTTCTATTAGTTTGTTTCATGTGTTTTTTTTCCTTCGATCCGATTATTACCTCGCACTCTGGTGGTTATTACAGCAACAAATTAAATTTGAGGTATCCTAAAAGTCTTTGCCTAGAGTTTTGCCTTTAATAACTTACATTCTATACCATCAGAGTTTTCTCGGCCGAACCTGGTTAATAGCACCCCTAATAAATAGACTAAAAGTATGCATCTGTAACAAAAATCTAAAAATAAAGTGAAAGAAAAATATAAGAAAAAGACCTCTGTATTTAACAAGTATGCCAAGCAATTCTGTCTATGAAGCAATTCCCTTCAAATAAAATTCGGTAACAACATGAGGTTCTTTAAGCAGCAGTGTACGATATCCTGTTTCAGATTCAAAGCCGCCATCGGCGTCTTCCACAGTAGCAGGGTGCCCGCCTTTAAAAATTCAGGCACACCCACGGGATGGAATATGAAGTATCTTTAATGGCCAAGGTTCTTCAACCCTTACCACCAACCCCTGATGCGCTCCCTTTTGGTATTTCCTGCAGGGGGTGCTTTGAGGTTTCAACGACCCTCGTGTTATAAGGAAAGACATTTTAGGTTAATAATAACTGAAGAATGCAGTGATGGGATGAATTCGGTCGGATATAACAAGCTTTCTGCTGTAACATTTTTAAGTCACATGGCATCGTTAGCAACCATTTAGCATTCGAAAGCCAGGTGCAGGGATATATTCAGTTCAGCGACTTTTAATTGGATCTTGTAAGTCCTAGTTTGGTAAGTAAGTGAAGAAAGCAGGTATTGCTCAAATATATTAGTGATTAGTTTTAAATGAAAATTATTTTAAGAAGGTGTGTGAATAGCAATAAAAAGCGAATGATTGAGAGGAACTAAATTCGTACTCGAAGATAAGTTAAAATGTTACACAATATGAAATCTGTCAATCGGAATTTTTTTCTGATTACAGAGCATAAATTTATTTTTAACGCTAATAATATTCAGTTTGACTTTTTGTAGCTTAAATATTGCGTATGTACTAAATATATGCTTATAGTTATTTAGCAAATATAATTTGAGTTATTATAAAGAACATTTATTCCGTTAATTATAATAGATAAATCATAACATTACAAATAAATCATGCAAAAACTCAGATTTTTTTTTAAAGATTTCTGATAATACAAGACAACAAATTTCCCATTTAAAAGATTTTTTTTCCAATATTTTTTAAGCTTAGTCACCAAAAATCATACCGACTACAATATTTCCAATTTTCAAAAGCACATAATATACTCTGGTTACTAAAGAAAAATTTAGTGTTAAAAAATAGCAAATTTTGGGGCATTTTTTTCCGCAAAACAAATAGCTTGCGCTCCACACATGCATCTTCCTGTCAAGTAAATACCCTTGAGTCATCTCTAAAACACCTGCGTAACAAATTTCAACATAGGCAAAGGACAACGCTGCATATCATTAATTTAAAACAAAAGCATAAAAAGTTCCAAACCTTTCTCAAGCATGATCTTTAACCGTTGTGTGCATACACATAGAAAGATGAAAAAAGTATATAAAAATTCTTGAATAAAAATGCTTTTTTCGAGCGTTCCGCTTCTATGAGTAAAAGAAAAAAATAATAATCGGGTTCAAGATCCCAGAGGTCCGCGGGGGGTCGCGAGGTTCATTAAGCAAACCAGTGGAATCCCAAGGATATGTAATCATGGCAGAACTTGTTGAACTTCAACTTGCTTAGCACGAAGCTGTTTTTTTCCGGTTGCCATTGATCTCAACTATTAAGAAAGACGTTCTAAAAATGGGTTGCCTTTATTTTCTCACAAATATTCATCCTAAGATTGACGTTTTATTCTTTGTTCTTCCAGTGTCGTTTCTTTTTTAAGCATTAGTAACATATTTTCGCCTTCACCTATTTATTTTGGTTCTCTGCAATCGCACAGAAGAACAAAATTCCCGCCATTTAGTTTCTTGGTTCCATATGAGTTATTCACGATTGCATCTTCTTTAAGAAATGATGACAGATTTAAATATTAGTGATGGGTCATTGACAAAATTTATCATGGGTCACAAAAGCCATTTAATCACAACTCGGCAAACATAATGTGAAGGATCATTCCAAAGATAGTTGCGAACTACTTCGGTTTAATAAAGAAACAATTTGACTTCGGTTTTGAGATATACATTTTTCAATGAAATAAGACTAATAGTAATTTTTCATTTAAATATTTCATTTCGTTTGAAAATATTAAACATATTTTTTGATACATGATCTCATGCATTACTTTACTTCCCATTAAAAACATATTAAAAATTTATATGATACACGTTAAAGAGTAACGTTATTTTAAGCATTAGAAAACAGATATTTTAGGTTCAATTTTCTTACGTTTCGTATCAAAGCATGATCTTCGATAAAAATTTGTAGAAACCTTCAAAGCGTCACTATGAAAATATTCTGAGTTTTATTCAAGTGCTTCTTCATAAATTGAAGTACGATGTTTGCACAAAATCTTCGAATTACTTTAAATAATAATTAATTATTCTAAAAAAATAGTTACTTAAAACACATAAATAAATAGATAATTCTGAGAGAAAGGGTTAATAGCTCTTAATTTTTGAATGAAATGTGCCATCCTTTGAATTTCAGTTAAAATACTTTTATATATTCTCATATTTTAACTTTTACTTTTAAAATAAATTACATATTAACAAAATATTAATAAATTGAATAATTATTATTAAACAGCTTATTTGCGAAGTATACATTATTTTTAAAATTTTCACAACAGTTATTATTAGAAAAAGATTTCAAACACGTATACCCAAAAGTTTGCAGACCTGTACCACGTATACTCAAAGGTTTCTGCTGTAATCAACGACAATTCATATTGAAGTGTGAGAAATCCTGTGTAATATGCCAGTATATCCAGTTAATTAGTCCAGAATTTTAAAAATAACTGATATTTTTGAAATGAATTTAGTTTAGAGCCCGAATAAGTGATATTCTTGAAGTAAAATTCCATAATTTTAACGAAAGTTGTTTAATTTCCTGGAACTCTTTTAATGGCTTTTAGATGCTAAGAAATATGCATGATGTTGGTCAACTTGCAGTTTTTTGTGTATTGTCAACCTGAATTCTCACTGAGTATATAGTTGATTATTCCCAACAGAATTACTAATGCTGAAGTCAATTTTTTATTCTCATATTTTTTACTCATTCCTGAAGAACAAGCATTCAAAACTGCATATCAATTTGTTTTACTTCTTTATTTTAACACCGCTGTGAAAATTTCTGCTAAACTGGTAACGTTTTTTTTTTTCAGAAGAATACTCGAAATTTTAACATTCAGGAGTATGGGATTGTGAGGTTCAGAAATATTTTAACGGTATGAAAAAATTCAAATTATTTTCTCATTTGAGACCGCCATAGTTGATAATATAGATTAAGCGAATAATCTCATTTTGCAGTACTAATTCTTTAAACAAAAATAATGGCCTGCCATTTCATTAATTGGAATTTCCATCATTTAGATCATCCTTGACCTCCTTTTCCAATCAATGCGAAGGGTAAAAACAAAACAAAAACCACCAACACATAAACAAAGAAAAACCGGCAGACGATCTTCACGATTCACAACCCCTCACGCCACCTGATAAGTTACGAGATTTTTTTATACCTCGGCGAAGGTTTCTTTTACAACGAGTTAGGAACCACGTGATCACAAGAATAAAAGCATATGGTCAGTCCCGTTCTTTGCTGACCCGTATAGATATTCCTAATTTCATTGTCTCCTTTTTGACTTTGTGTCCGTTTAACATTAGATTATCTATTGCTCTACTCTGGAGAAACCTTTGTTTCTTTAGATGTAGTTGAGATTAATTAGATACATCGACTTTTACACATTGATTCAGGATTTAATCTAAATCGAGAAAAATAATACGCATTTCTTTGCAACTGTATAGTTCTGAATTTTACATGTATCAAAACATTAATTTTCAATTATGTGCCACAGATTTGGATTCTTATGACCTTCAAATAATGATTTAACTTACAACTGACAGATAAGATATTCACTTTTCATTGCTTAGTAAAAAACCGGTAAATAATGAATTTGATACATGTCAGATTATCAATACGACACCTAAACGTGATATCAAAGAATCAGTATCAGTTGTCTATGTATACGCCCATAATTAATTTAGAATATTTTTCAGTAGAACATGTCGATCATTTGCCATTAAATATCTGTACAATTAAATAAAAAAATGATTCAAAACATTTTTGACATTCCTCTATCGCTTAAGCATATAAAACCATTTATATTGCAGTGACGATATTTAAGTTTTTAATAGAAATCTGCAATGAAAGATTGCGATACGGACAAGCTTTGCTATTAAACAAATATCAGTTATTTAATTATATCATTTTTTTGAAATGTTGCAAATAACTGTAATTTATAAAAATTCAAACTTTTGATTCTAAATTTATTTGAAACTAATAGAAAAACTCGCACAGGTGGAAGAAATTATATCACTGTTTTCTTTAAATTCATTTAAGAGAAAAGAAATTTAATACTATCGAATTGCTTTTATAAAATATTATGTACGTTACAGTAGGTTTAGTAAAAGTTCACTGAGTTTAATTTTATTAATAATAACACTTGATAGGTTAATTTACTAAAATACATATAAATTCAGAAAAATATATATTATATTTCTAAAACTTTTTCTATATTTCCTACAAAATGTGTAGCAATATCTTTTTCTATCTATCTAAAATATGTGAAACTCGGTGAACTCTTGTTCAAAACTTCTACTTCTTTCGAAAACCGGATGGTTGAAGTTACACCTTCTTTATGATCTATTGGGTGGTTTCTTCAAAAGAGGAAAATTTTTTTTTTAATCCCGCAAAACCTTAAAGCTGATGTAGAGAGGAAGCACTATCGTAAATGGCTCATGCGTCTGTGGGTTACTGTGTCAAATTTCCACGGGAGAAAAATAATAAAGCACTATCATTAAGGTATGAGCTTCAAAGATACGTAAAATTTGTTCAGCAAATGAAAACGTAGTTCTAAGAAGAATATAAAGCTACTCACGTCTCGAAAGGCTAGTAAAAAATTCGCTGAGAAATACGTCGATAGTAATAATTTATTTTGTTTTCAAACAGCATCCAATTTACATATTTTCTGCAATAGTGTGAATAAAAAAAGGCAATTTGTGATTAAACTCTTTGATAAATATTATTGCTAACGGAGAGAACAGGATTATGAAAAACTATTAGAAAATTCAAATTTTTGTATCTGTGAGTTACGGTTTCTTTTGAATAAAATTAACTTTTTTAAATAATAAAAACAACTTCTGGTAATTTTAGAAATTATAAATTTGAGACTAGCATCAGTTGTGAATGCATATAAAAATCGAGATTTACGGATCCAGATGATATAGCAATTTAAAAATTTCTCATTTTAGTACCGTATTTCTAAATTCCTTTTAAATTAAAGCCTCATAACAAAATATAACATATAACGTTTTATTAAAATTTTTAAACATGCCATATTTTTTACATACTAGAAGATTAATCGAAAAATACATTTGAATATTGCTTTACAAAAAAAAAATGCTGCGAACAATGTATGTTTTGAATAATTACTATCTGGATAAATTAAGTTAAATTGTAATTAAAACGCAAAAATTTAATTATAAATGAATCTTTTCAAAAACTTGGCTCACAACATAAAACAAAAAGTAATTGAATATAAAATCATCTAATATTAATATAATAATAAATAAGAATAAGAAAATAGATATTAGGTTTAAACAATACAAGCTGTTTAGGAAAATACAAAGAAAAGAGAAATTAACATTTTGAACGTTTAATGACTAACAAAAATGAGTCAAAATAAAGTGGAAAGTTAAATAACTGAAAACAATGAGAGTGATCGGCGGTTAGTACTGACACAAACGTCGGTAGAACAAAGAATTTCCTCCCACAATAGATGAGGCGTAAATACATCTCATAAAACGCTCATCATGTTTCAACCTCTCCCTAACCCTCATTCTGGGTTATTTCCTACCGTAAAAGATGCAGGTGTTTTCATTAAAAGATGAATGCATTAAATTGAAACTCCATTATTCTTTGAACCTTGAATTTCAGTTAGAAATGTAAAGACGAGGAAGAAGTTTGGCAAGATTATATTTTGTTTGGTTTTAAATTAATGGAAAATATAATGTGAAATATTTAACCAGTGGTGGCTCGTCAGCTCAGAAACAAGCACTGCTTCAAAAGTTTTATAGACCTAAGTTGTAGGAACTTTTGTGCTGATTATTTTGGTATATAATGATGATATACTAAAAATTGATAGTTTTTGAGTTATAAGCAAAAAACTGGAGAAAAACATTTTTTATATTTTTTGGCTGTAACTAAAATTCCAATAAAAATTATTGTTGGCGAACCTCAGAATCGTAATCAGCACCGGAATAAACATAAATAAGCAAAAAATTGCAACTCCGCCAGATTTGGATTTAAAAAAAGACTTAACGACTGAACTACTGAGAAAAAGCGAAAGAGAGCGAAATGAGGAAGTCGCGCCAAATGAGAGCTGAAAAAAATGCAGTTCGAATGAATGAAATTTCAAGCGGAGAAAGGGTTGCTTTCTTCTTAATTCTGATTGATTTTACGTCTTCTTTTCACATTTTTTATTACTTTTTTGCAATTTTCGTTGATCACTGAATTCTCAAAGTGGAAAAGTAAGCCAATTAAAATAAAAACGAAAATACAATCTTTTAAAATAATTTGCTGGGAGGACTACAGCTCTTATGGACGTGCTGCCACTGTATTTAACTCATAAATATAAGAAATTTATTAAAAGGAGCCTATGATAGTTAAATTCAGTGTTTTTCCCCACATAATCGTAATAAAATTCTTACAAACAACGTTTTAGTTGGAAAATAAAGAAATAATTCTCGCTAATATACTTACACAAAAATTCTTAATTAAGAAAAATAGAGCAATACAAATGGTTGACATTAAAAATGAGAAATAAATCTTATAGTATTGAAATGAATAAAAATTTTACATTCTTCTTTGCACTTTCCTCGGGGTTATCATTGATCAGCATCGACTTCTTAGAAGAAAGTTTATATTTATATGATATCACTCAATAAAAATAAACAGTTATCATTTATATATATTGCTGTATTTCCATGAAATATATCGTAATCATAATGGTAAAAATGAAATATTTAATTTAATCGTTACCATAATCGTAAGAAAATGGAAGAATTGATAACCTTTTAAATGAATTTTCATTACTTAGTTCATATAAATTACAAATAATAAATTTTGTAGTTACAAATATTGCATTTGATTCCTTTGTTAATATAAAAAAAATCGTGAACTCATAAAAACACAACCGAAAATTATAGATTTGATTCATCTTATCAAGAAGATTTGTTGTTTTGGATATAAAGACTAAAATGTTTAAAAGTTGAATTTCATGAATTTATTGTGCGTAATATAGGAAATTTTTTTCTATTATTTCAATCTATTTAGCAAAAATAATTTTAAAAATATCTTTGAAGAAGAAAGTCTTCTTGCTGTAACTAAAAAATAACTTTATTAAATTGATCACCTGTTGCCATAGGTGAATCAAAAAGAACATGAACAAGCTCTAATATTAAAAACTGAAGCATTTTACATATGATCATTCACAGAAAGGAAATATAATTTCATTTTTTAAGCTTATTCAAATAGTATAATAATAAATTTAGTAAAAAAATATTTCAATTTTATCAAATTGTATTAATAACATTCAGTATTATTATGTCAAATAATAATTATTTATAATTCTTTAAAAATAATTTATAATTTAATAAATACTATGTGAAAAAAATTAAAAATTGTCACTAATATAAAAAATCTTGTTTCGAAAAATTACTAGAAAATCAAGCAAAAAAATAATAAATAAAATGTTATTTCAAGATACATGGGAACCACATGAAAATACATTTCTAAATTTGAAAAAAAAAAATTAAAACTTACATTTTTTTATGTAAAAATTATTGTTACACGTACAAGACGAATAAGAACTTTACATTAAAAGAAAAAAAAAAAAAATATAGGAAACGCGTAAGAGAAACTCCCTAAGTTGCGGCTTCCATTCGTAACTAGAGACACGTATTGAATAGGGCTTCTTCCTAGCATCGCATTATGGTTTCTAAATGACCTTGCTTTGGGATAAAAATAAAGCGTGCCAAGAAAAAAGTAATTCACGATAGCCTGGAAGTTGAATGAAAAAACTTTCAGACAGAAGAATCAAGAAATAAGAAATAAAAAATGGCGAAAAGTTACACTTAACTAAGATAAGCAGAAAGGAGTCTGAGACGCATACTGAATCCTTACAAGCACAGTTTTTTTTTTCTTTTCTGAAGCTTGATGATAAATCGATGTTTTTATAAACGCAGCACTTTGTTTCAGAAGCAAATTGTTTGCCATTCTTGATTGAAAATGGAATGCCAACACAAATAAGACCATAAATATTTTCCATTTTCTTATTTACTAGAAGATTTGTGCTCGTCTAAGAAGGGCTTTTAGCTCGCCAACCATATCTCAGAACAGATTCACTCATGAAAGATGTAATACAAATCACATGCACACTGGCATGTTTTAGAAATAACGTCCGTCCGCTACTTTGAAGATCCCATAACGTTTCCCAATATTAAGAGGAAAAAAAAAAAGGCTTACACAAAATAAACAAACAAAAAATGTTCCGGTACTTTATATTTCAACAAAAAGATCTTCTAAAAATAAATTAATTCTACTATAACTCCTATTTGACATTAAAACATCTAAGAAGCAGAAGTATATAAATATTCAATTCCAAGTACGAAACAGGAATAACTTTTTTAACAAAAACGAAAGTATTCTAATAATAATAGCACGAAAAACCGAACTCATGAATCAATCAACTGGTTCACAATGATCCTTGAAGTGAGGGTAATGAATCAGCAAAAATAAAAAAAGAAAGAAAACTGCTAACTCGGAAAACATGTCCGAGCTCTTTGGCGCCATAACAGAAATCGGATTTGCGCGTTCGCGCGCAGAGCAAAGGGGCGTGTTTATTTTTAACTCCCTCCTCCCGTCACGGACACGTTAAGACGATTATATATATTAATATTCTATTTCGACCGACTAAGCGAAAATTCAAAAAGTTAAAGCACATTTAGGAAAATAATACAGCAAATAATAAATAAATAACAATGCATTAGCGTTTTATTATTTTCATAAAATGCGTTTTCTTAAGATCTGTATCGGGATAGAACAATGTGATATGAGGTTTTCTTTCAATAACTTTATTATAAGAGATATATTATATTTCATTTTTATTTAAATTTTCAGTTATCTGTAATTTATTTTAAGCCAAACGTGCCAACAAAATTAATTTTCACAAGTAATTCAAACTCTTTTTAAAGTAAGTTTGTCCAATGCAAGGCTGTCTAACATTCAAATTTACAATGAAATGATTGAATTATATCGATCTAATACTTATTTAAAAGATAATCTTTCTTTGAGTAGCAATTTTTTAATATGCTACAATATAATACTTTTTCTGTTCTAGATCTCCTAAGCGACAAACATTACGAATATAATATAAACAAAGAAATAAGCATTTCTCTAAATCTGATACACAGCTAAAGAGGCTTGCATCATCAGCCTATTTTAAGAAACCATGGTCACTGTGAGGAACAATCTATTGACAAAACAAGAACCAAATTTTCTTTCAAGCTCTTAAAAAAACATCGAAAGCAACAACTACCCATATAAAATTTAAACCTGCAAAACATTCGTGTATTTAATATTTAACACAATCTCCCTCATGCAGCAAATAAATACAAGACCAATGAAGCTTTCAATAATTCTTCTTTGGCTCTTCAAAAAATGACACGCCCTAAAAGACTACTTATCTGAAAAGTACTACATAAAATAATAAATATTTCCACTAGAGGATTTTCCTGCGAGGACGGAAAGTGCTTTAAGATTAGGGTAAGAAGACAATACTCCCCCACCAAGATCATACCAAAAACCAAAGTGTTGATATTTGCACGTAATCTCAACACTCTCGCCGCCGAAAGACAGAGACACTACCCATTTCCGGATAAAGCCGTAGATGCGGGGTCCCATAGAAAACTCAGTACCTTGGTGCTTTTTTCTGTGCCTAACCGTGACATTCAAGTGAAAGGGGGAGAAAGGAAGGCATCACACTTCTTGCGATCGGATTACCACAGGAGAAAGTCCCGCCCCCCCGGTACCCATTAGTTGCAGAAGATGCGAGGGGGACACCCAGTCTGTCCGCTCGTCCACATCAGACTGTGGAGTGATGAATTGTTACGCCAGAGCGTTATAACAACATTGGAGTGAGAAACAGATTGCTTTTAAAACCCCTCTCATGAGTTCCTATTAGGCAAGAGTTGCATGTGGTTATTTCGAACACTTTCCTTGAGGTACCCCCTTCACTTTTTAGATAAAATTGGATCGGGTGACTTCTTGACTTTTGATACCAGAAGATTGTCTCTAAGATGGGTTTTTATTTCGTACATAAGGATATTCAAATTCATTTGTGTTAAACAATTATTTTAATTATGCGAGAAATGATTAGAGGATGCCAATTTTAATTTTAACGGATGTTAGCGGATTTTACGAACGATATCGCATGAAAATATTTCAAAATATTGTTGTCGCCTCGCATATGACAAATTTTTAATTTAAACCAAACTGCCTATTCGTGTATAATTGATAAATAGCACTGTGAATTATTGAGAATGGTTCATTTTTATCTTGTAGATTATCTCAGGATTTGGATTCGACTTTCAAAGGAGAAGAGGGGAGGGGATTGAAAATGAATTAAATATAATTTACGCATCTAGGAAAAGCTGTATAACCAATAGCTAGTAATTCACCTGTTGAATATTAAAATATAATTTGCTTTCAGCAAACTATGTCATAATGACACAAAAAACAGTCATTTTATTTAGATTAGGTTTAATGCAATTTGAAAAATTAGGATTGTAGAAAATGTATCTTAGATTCTCAGTATAGTATATTGCTCATTAAACTTCTATGCAACATTATTATTGCTATCAAGAATGTAAAATAAGTTAGTTTTAGTAACAATAGCACCAAATTACCTGTTCCATTCATGTATAAAAAGAGACTCTTGATATGAGCCTACGAACTGTAGCTTAATACTCTTGGATATTCTGCGAAACATTACTATTATTACAAAAACTGCGCGGCAAAAGAATAGTTTATATTTTAATTTCTTGCTGCTAATAACATGTTCAAAACTGCTAGTAATAAGTTTGGCAAATAAGGCATACAACAATAGAATAAGAGGGAGAGGTATGATTTTATACGTAATTAAACCACTATATGAAAGTTTAATGGCCTCTGAAAGGATGTGTAAAACCATAACAAAGAAAACAATATAAGAAATAAGGATATTGTTTCTGTTTCATAACACGACACATCTAATATCTGTTGAAAGAATTAAAAGAATTAGCATACCCCAAAACAATAAACAGTAACCTTAGATTAAGAATAAACCATAAAAGAATAGAATTGGCTACAAATTATTTAACCTCTGCGTTAGAAGCGCTCCAAATTACAGACCTTAATCCTTCAACCAAACACAGAATCGATTAGTTTATTGGTCAAACTCTTGAACCTCCAGCTGAGCGCAAACATAGCAAACCCGATTTAACACGAGACCATAGCTCCGTATGAAGAGAATTTATTGTACATTTCATTCATTCAACCAAAGAAAATACTGTTCAATTCTTTCCAGATCAAACAGTTTTCCAGGTTACATTTCTTGTTAATTGTTTGATAGAAATTTAATTTAATTTGGCGAAAGGTGTGCTTTCGAATCGAATGTTAGGTTATTCAAATATTTTTGCATGTACTTTTATGTAATGATTTCTGCATTTTCTTTATATGGAATAACAGATTTTAGAGCAAAATAATTTCAGTGAAAAGAAAAAAAATTACTTTAGGAATCAGGAGTGGAGTTAATATGATAATAACTTTAAATCTGAAGTTTCTCGGGATATACACACATTGTTAGCCTTAAAGCCGTTTAAATGTAATATTGAATGCGCTTTGCGAATTAACAAAAACTTCTTAAGCAATAAACCAAAAATAATAATGCTGCACTTTAAAAAACGTTAAAATTATTTATTTAATAAGTAAAAATATATTATTAGCAGGTATACCCTTCGGTTAACATCAAATGTTAGCCAAAAATAATTGTATTTGAACTTAACATATTCATGATATACAAAATTAGGTATAGAAGAATTTTGTGAATATGGCAAGACTGATATTTATAAATTTCATACTCAAATGTTTTTATTTGTTAGGTTAAGTTTTGCAGTAAAAGTTAAATGGAGATCATTGTGAATAGACGTCACAATTTCGCACCATATTCATTTGACATTGACAATATCGGTACAAATCCGTCTCTCTAAACATCCACGTTACATTGTCTCCCAAGTATACATAAAAGTATCTCTAGATGAACTTTAAAAGAGACTTTCTAAATAGAAGGTAGTTCAACTCTGTGCACGTAATAGATTAAATTTTAAAAATATGAATTCAAAACCGCCGCTCTGGGAATACTAGGCTACATAATCAGAAAATTAGGATTTAAAAATACAGTAAATAAACTTATTTTTACAAACAAGGCAATCATATAATAATGGACCATTCTTTTGCTTTGAAAGTTTTTGGTTCAATTTACTGTTAGCTTTGTTATAACGAGAGAGCCTGGACAGTAAAATAAATTTTCTAAAATAACCTCAATTCGTAAAGAAATACGACGAACAAATGCCTGTTATTTTAAACACTTACGGGTTTACTAAGTGATTTACTGGCAAGTATTGTGTTAAAATAAAATAGCAGGGGAAGAGAGGTTAAGTTGCCCTTATTTAGCAGCTAAAAAAATTCAATACAAATTGAATGGTGTGAAAGACATTCGTGCTGTATTATAAATAATTTAAACAGGTCAAATTTTAAACTCTGAGTTCAGTTGTACTATCATAAATTGCACCTTGCAATAAACACGCAGTTAGGGTAGTAAAAGCATTATAAAAATTTTAGAACTATCACCTCATTTCCAGAAAATAGATGCGCATACAAATTAGCTTGCTTTGTGTGCCATCTTTTAGGGGAAAATGCACTAGAAAAGAATTTGTTTTCTCTCTCCATTTCTCAAACCTTTAAACACGGATTATTTACATTTTAAAAGCTGAATGATTTACAAAGTGTAAAAACTGGCAGAAAATGATTCTCTCAATTCTCTAAACCATTTCTATAGCATTTATTAGGTCACATAATGGAAGCAATGTAAGCAAAAAAAAGAAGATTTATTTTCTATGTTTATATCGGTTTCCAATATCATTATTCTGGCAGAACTTTTTTGAGTTTTATTATTTTTAGGGCTGGAGTTGCATATTGCTGTCATAATAATTGAAAAATTAATTGTTAACATCATTAAATAATCAATCAAATGCAAGGCAGACATTTATAATATGTGTTAAAATATGTCATTACGTTTTTCATTCTGTGAAATTAGTCTATGACATTGAAGAGTAAAAGTAAATCGTTTACACTATTATTAACTTTTTAAACATTTGAAAAATGTTCAATTCTTCTATATTGGTAAAGAAAGTGGAACATTACAATCAAAGAATTAAATCCCTGCACTGGAATTATAAATTGCTCATAAACCCCATTCCTATCCCTAATCCATAATGGAATTCGAAACGATCCAAAAAAATCCGTCCTTGATATACACTTATCTTTGAAATCCAAATAAATAAATACAAGGTCCACTGAACAATAGTTTAAATACCATTTACGGCAGTCAGGTGATTCAAAGTGGGCTATTATTTAAAGCAAACGGTATTTAAAGAAAAAATGCGTGTTGTATAAATGGTTCATTTCGGCATGTTTGTTAGTAATAATTCCATTTATTACCGATAGAAAAAGTTTACTTTGTAGTTCGCGATTTAATTGTTGCTAGTTAATTTTAAAAAAATCTCTATGGTAACTTAAAAAATAGTTCAAAGCCTTTAGCTGAAATAGAATTTAGGAAAACACAAATAAATAAAAAAAAGTAAATCAATAAAGTTTTTGATATTTTAAAATATTTATTGTAATTTCAATTAAAATAAATAATTTCCTCATCATACCACTCTTTGAAATAATGATCTTTATTTACTAAATAAATCTATCAATTTTTGAGCAGAGAAAACTTTCATAGAATATGCTGATGTTAATTAGTTTAATACCCATAAGCAAAACTGATTGAGATCTCCTTTTCATAAAAATATCTGTAATATTATTTTGTTAAAACGTGTTTTTTAAAAAATTACAAATATGCTGCGTTTTATTTTTTATGTATAATGACATTTAAAATTTGTCAAATCCTGAATTTGACACCTGGAAAATTATTTCAAAATTAAATGATAAAGAAATATATTGATGAAATCTTAAAACATTGTGGGCGGGATAAGAGCTCGATGCAAGCTCAGAAAAAAAAGAAAAAAACCGTCACTGTGCTTACTCCAGACAATGTATGTCGTAGGCGAATTTAAAATAATCCGGCTTATTGCAAAGAGCCTGATTAACTCAATTATTTTCTCCTACGACATATATACCATAAAAGAAAAATTGAACGTATTCTGAAGACATCTATTAACATATCCAACTTATCTAAATTGGTACGCAAGACAAATTCTTGAATTAAAATTTTGATGATTATTCGAGAAAAACGCATTTCTACGTTTCCTGCTTCCAAAGTGTTAATAGTACAGTACAAGCAACAAACATACATTATTCAAAGGGAAGTGAACCATTCCTAAAATTCTATAGGAATGCAACCGACTCCTGAATTCCAGGTCCACACCAGTAACGTATTAGAATAATAAATAAATAAAATTAAAACAGTTTTTAAGAACACATTTTTATTAGTGCGCTAAAAAGTAGAATATTTTAATTTTTAAAATTTTATTTTATTTGGTCTTTAATTCATTACTGTAAATATTACAGAATCTTGAAATCATTTTTTTTTCTCAAATTCAGTATGAGGTGGTCCCACCAATACGAAATCAAAATTTGATAAATCAATCATTTAACTGATACTTAAGTTCTGAAAATATTAAAATAGTGCATTGTCATCAAGTTATCAAGTAAATCGAGCAAAGTATCATTTATCAAGTGAAATAGTGCATTGTACAAGTTTCAAAACTGAAGCGCATCAAGAAGTGGATGAAAAATGGATTATGAAAGTTCATCTTTGTAAGCATGAAACTAGTCAAGTTAAATAAAGGTCTATAGAATAAAGGGAGAAAGTATTCCAATTAGAAGAAGATAAGCCTTGAGTATAATTAAAATTTGAAATGTTAAGTTACATGCGATTAACCCTTAAAGGCCCAGTGTTGCCTTCAAGCAACATACCCAATTTTGTCTTCTAAAATCTTCAGAATAAGATTGAAGCTCTGATGCCTGTTGCTGCCAATAGGATGCATACTGAGATATTCATTAAATCAATTTACAATATATAGATAGCAGCCTGAGTGCTGATAAAAAAATATATAAATAAACTTATGTTTTTCACTTGAGGCTGTATCTTTTTTTGCTGTGGTTGTGCGCTTGAGAATGCCATATTTTATTCTGCAATGATGATGAAAATTCCTTATCAGTATTATTAGTTATTAAAATTCATGTGTGCTTAATATTATAGAATTTTATCAAGGAATTTTTTCTGAAATAAAGCCTAGTGTTGTCAGTTGGTAGCAAACTGTTTTTAGCCATAAACCACGTGTAAAACAAAATAGGATTTTTAAAATATATATCCCATGTTTTATTCAAGAAATGAAAGTCAAAAAACATTTTTAATTCAATTTTTTTAAAAATCGGGCTTTTAAGGGTTAATAGTTTGGTAATTTTAGCGGATAACGTCTTCAGACTTTCAGTCAAACCGTTTGCAGAGGGAACTGCTTATTTAAAGAGATTTAAATCGACAGGTTCAATAAGATAATTTTTAGGAGGGGTCGTAAGAAGAATGCTTATCCAACTTATTAAAATTTAAAAAAATATTGCATCAAAAGCTGAGTAATATCTTAGTGCATCTAATCAACACTAACTCAAGTAATTTATTATCTTCTCGTCAAGAAATCCAATGTTTCAGATACTGCAATGAATAAATATAAGCTTCAATATTTTAAAACTAATAATCACTCATCTCAAAGTATTTTCATATACCAGCACAAATTTATTTTAATGAATGATCTTTCCTTCGGAAATTCTTTTTTGTATCCAGATCT